>SDVV010037344.1:0-10849 GCA_016164225.1 Gammarus roeselii
TATATATACTGTAATAAAACCTCTCAGGTATGATAACGAGAGCTGCTGTCATAGATTATTGTTTATTTACTAGCTGAGTGGGTTGATTATATATCCTGATTGGTAAAGTCGGGTAGGTTATGGTTTGCAATTGATCCCTTTTAATGCAAACATGTAGTATAATTAGTGAATGAAAGGAGCGCCGCTGTAATTTTTGCACATATCCACTCCAAAATGATACACTATTATCTTGTTATGTGCAATAGCATAATAAATAATTGGCTATTTTCTGTGGTGGGACATTGTCCTTAAGAAGGTTGTGAGTCCGGTAAATTAGACGAAGTCTAGTCGAGAGAGTCGACAATTACTATACCATAATCGAATCATTTTATTCAAAAAAATGACTTACACAACCTTTTTTTCATAATCGCAATTGTGATTGTACGACATTTGACCCGAATTCGCACGGGTAGGATAAAATAACCGCTCTTGTTTATAATGTATTGTATTGATTACAAATTTAGTATCACTCAAACCACTCGTTTCGTATTCGTTCATCCTCACATTCTCTCTTACTAGAGAAACATCATTAAAAACAATCAGAAATAAAAATACTATGGAACATATCGCCCTAAAAATCTTGATTTTTTGTGAAGAAAGCTGCTGAGCTGGTCCCACCAAGAAGCCACGTCCACCTCAGCAAGTAAAGAAAGCTGCTGAGCTGGTCCCACCAAGGAGCCACGTCCACCCCAGCAAGTAAAGAAAGCTGCTGAGCTGGTCCCACCAAGAAGCCACGTCCACCTCAGCAAGTAAAGAAAGCTGCTGAGCTGGTCCCACCAAGGAGCCACGTCCACCTCAGCAAGTAAAGAAAGCTGGTGAGCTGGTCCCACCAAGGAGCCACGTCCACCTCAGCAAGTAAAGAAAGCTGCTGAGCTGGTCCCACCAAGGAGCCACGTCCACCTCAGCAAGTAAAGAAAGCTTCTGAGCTGGTCCCACCAAGGAGCCACGTCTACCTCAGCAAGTAAAGAAAGCTGCTGAGCTGGTCCCACCAAGAAGCCACGTCCACCTCAGAAAGTAAAGAAAGCTGCTGAGCTGGTCCCACCAAGGAGCCACGTCCACCTCAGCAAGTAAAGAAAGTTGCTGAGCTGGTCCCACCAAGGAGCCACGTCTACCTCAGCAAGTAAAGAAAGCTGCTGAGCTGGTCCCACCAAGGAGCCACGTCCACCTCAGCAAGTAAAGAAAGCTGCTGAGCTGGTCTCACCAAGGAGCCACGTCCACCTCAGCAAGTAAAGAAAGCTGCTGAGCTGGTCCAACCAAGGAGCCACGTCCACCTCAGCAAGTAATGAAAGCTGCTGAGCTGGTCCCACCAAGGAGCCACATCCACCTCAGCAAGTAAAGAAAGCTGCTGAGCTGGTCCCAACAAGGAGCCACGTCCACCTCAGCAAGATAAATTCTTTCGATTAGCGTCCTGATCGTTCGTTTTATCCTCGGTCGTCCCATGATCTGATGACACCGGGGCACGACCCAACGAAGGCTGTCATCAAAGGAGCCCTGCTTCACGCACGAATCAGAAGTTGTTAGGAGTAAGATTTATCTAACAGTCATGTCTTTTCATCGAAATTGTTTCGTGTCAATTTCGTACTGATAGTCGAACCTGGACTGAATGTCACTCTATTAGGCCAGAGCAATTCACAGCTAGAAACACCGAGAAACTCCTCCAATAGAATAAAATGCTTTAATCTCGGACAGTGGGAAGCCCATAATATTTCCAACAGTGTATTTGACATAATAATAATATTATTCGCTAGAGTAACCTTGAAGTAGTTATTTCTGCTATAGTAGAGCATTTAAAGCAAAAAAAATCTTCATGTCATTCAGAAAACTTACAGTTCAATCGTCCAATGATAACTGTATTGAGACAAGTGTACCTTGACTCACCAATATCTAAAACAGTGAACAATAAATCACGCGATGAATAACTAAAACGGATTTCATGTGACCGAATTGGTTAAGGAACGAGACCTTCCTCAACATCACGATGATGCAGGTAGAGTACAGAATATGAAATATTTATTCCTGTCACATAATACACCTTCATAATTCGGCATAAACTTAAATGTATCGACAGAAGAATTTGTAACGCACTCAATCAATGACCACAGGGAAGGATTCAGCAAAGTTTCAGTTGAAGTATGAGTGGCAACTGCATGACTTGGACCAAATCATTTTGTCTACACAACATTTGAAAGTTATTTTTGCTTGTGTTTATAATTATCAATTCACGGGTTTGTTTGTCACTCTTAAGCAAATTTTCTTCCCGAGGTGAGAGTACAGTAACCTAATATCCCATGGGAATACACCATCATCTATGTCAAGGATTCAACAGAAGTGTTCATGAGGGGCCAAATATGCAGGGGAGGGAGATGAAAAATAAGCAATGTCTTTCTCTATTCCGCCTCTCAACCAACTTTGGATCTTTAAAATGCGATTTTGATTTCACCAACAAAATTAACAATGGATTTGAACACGGTATTGGTTACTTTTTAATACATAAAAATATGTTTTTTTAAGCATTGAAATCATATTATTACCGTGTTTACCAATTCAACGCAAATGAAAAGCTCCCACATTCACTCTATCCATACTAAAGGAAGAAGTAAAAGATTAATCATAGATCAAACCATAATTTTTTGCATTCTATCAGAGCAAACCGACCATAAGTATGAATTCCTGTGTATACCCAAGTCCATGTAGACTAGGCAAGCTGCGGAAAATTCGCGACCTGGTTTGTAGTGGGCACGAAGACTAATTTCGTGTCTAGACTACAAGAAAATTGTTTCCAAATGATTATATTCGCTTTACATTTTGACCTTTCACCAAAGATAAAATGTTCGATAGTGAGAAAGGCATAAAGAGTTGGAAGAAGTTTTCTTTCATTTGCTCGCTCTTCAGTAATTTCCAGTGTCTTTGCTATGCCATGCAAAAGCTCCGAGGCTGCCTTGTGACGTGACACTTTTATTTAACTGTCAGCATCAAGGCATTTTAGGACTCGAGCTTTGTAAATCAAACCCTTAGGTTAGTTTATATTGTTGATTTGAAAGTCACAAAAATACAAATCGAATACAGATCACAAATTCTATGCAAGGGTTTATAGGTGAAAGGCTAATTATTGAATACGAGCTACATAAATATTGTCTTGCAACAATTACAGAGGTTATGCGAGCTGAAATACGAATCCGTAATGGTGTCAGTCTCAATACTAGAGAGCACGACACAAATTGAAAAAGAAAAGCTTCGTAATGATATTCGGACAACATACAATGAGTTTGATTGTACGCTTTTATGAGTTGATAATAGTTTACTTTATCTGTCGCATATTGAACGGTTCACCATCGTCGAGCAGGAGTGATTAATCCCATATCTCATATCTTAATTTTCTAACTGCTCTGCGATTGGATGTTATGAAAATATAATGAACAAATTCACCGTGTGGTTAGACAGGAAATAAACCTGTATTCACATCTGCATATTTTTTATTTAATGGAAGAACTGTAAGATATTCAGCGGAAGGGAGAACAAAATGAGGGTCGCATGTGTGTACAACTAAATATAAGTAAATTTTGTTATATAAGTGGCCAAAATCTACTGACTTTTTAGCCTGTTAAAGTTTTATTAGGTGCATATTAAACCTTTATATACTCTTCTATACCAGCGAATACACCGGATACTTGAGTTACGGGTGCACGAACAGTTGAGTATCGGGTACACTAATTTGTACAGTAACGGGTACACTGAACAGTTGAGTAAAGCTCACACCGAACAGTAAAATAAAAAGTATACCGAGCTAATGAGTAACTGGTTCTCCAAACAGTTCAGCGTCCGGTACACCAAACAGCTGAGTAATGAGTCCACAGAACAGTTGAATACGGGTTAAGCGAGCAATTGAGTACCGGGTACTCCGAACAGTTCAAATTATGATGTATAATTCCGGTACAACAAAGTCAGCAGGGGCTTGCAACTAATGTGCTGGGCATTGCCTCGCACATTAATTGTGTGCTTATTTGATATCGTCCGTTACGTCAAGTTGTCAGTTTTACTTCGTTCCGAACTTATTTAATAATCTGTTGGATGTACCCGTACTTATTTATCCCCGCACCATTCCAGTGACAAACATCACTCGTTTCGAAGAGCGGGTTTGAGATGAGCCTGTCGTCATTGGTTAAGCAATCGCTGCCATGAAATAAACAAAACAGGCACAAAACTAAACAAATTTTACGTACATTCAACGACATTTCGTAATAATTAGGTGTGCTCCTCTTCAAACTGTCTAACGTTGTGTTACCCACCATTTCACCGTTTCAAACGATTAGGAACATATTGTGGTCGTCAATCGAACTAAGTTTTCATTAAGTGGCGCTGAAAACAGGATTCGAAGAGTTATGTTATCAATGCATACATGAGGAGAATTCATCGTTTTTTTCGATGATGTTTTTCGCTCATGAACATGCAGAAATGCATTAACGTTTTGCCAAACAACCGAAACCGCACATGATGCAACTTTCCATATTAGTGACAATTACTTTCATTACATACATCATAGATGAATTCACTGAAACATTTAAAATCAAAAGAATTCTCGGTATTCATTTTTTGCTTTGCTATATCCTTTCGGTAATTTAGACGTATCAATAGATCGTTTTAAATTGTGTTCTACAATTTTTTTGTTAAATTTATCAACGTGTATTCCGTATTAATTTCACTATCACCCAATATTGAAAATTTCATATAATTTCTCCTACACATTTCAAGCACATTAAAACAATACATGAACACGATTCATGTCCATCAAATGCGATGTAGTTCTTCATGAGACTACCTACTTCAAAAATAACCAGATTCCGGTATTAAAGGTCGCTTTAAAAATATCATAGATTCAGATTCAGAAGTTAAGTCAGGGGCCCTCGACCAAAACAAACTGCTTAATCGTTTTCCAAGAAGCAAAAAAGTGACGAGCCGAGCAAAACTATATAAATTCTTTGATCATCAAATCCTCCTAAAAAGAGTTTACAAAGAAGTATTTTCTCGAATTTGAAAAGCGTTGGCGCTATACCGTTGACGTTGTCTTCTCAAGGTGGTATAGGAAGCTAAATTCAACTTATACCGTCAAAGTATGTTAAGTGGACGGAGGAGAACGCTTCTGACATTCTTCAACATCGGTGGTGGTGTGTTGGTTGGACGCTAGAGGACGCTCTTGTTATCCACGATTGGAGTTGTTGTGTAAACTGGAAGCTAGTGATCCATCCCATTATCCAACACTGTCGGTTGTGTGATGGCGGAAGAGGGTAGAGGGCGCCCAGTCAACCTAAACTGTTGGCGGTGTGTTGTGTGGACGGTAGAAGACGCTTTTATTATCCACTATCACAGTTGGTGAGTTAGCTGGACTGTAGAGACCCCTACTGCCATCCATTATCGTCAAGGATGCTTTTAACTGGACAGCGGACGGCGCTCCTATCATCTATTACCGTCGGGGACGTGTCAACTGAAGGCGCAGGAGTGATCCTTTCATCCATTACTGTCCGTGGTTTGCTGACTGGGCGGTAAATTCGTGCCTATGTTGTACCACCGGGGTGTTAGTGTTGGCTGGGCAGCAGAGGGCGCTCCGAACATCCATTACCAACGAGAGGGGGGGGGTGATCTGGACGACAGAGGGCGTTCTTACCATCCCCTGACTTCGAGGGCAATTTGGCTGGACAGCAGAGAGATACTCCTGTCATCAATTACCGTCGCGGGTGTACTAGCTGGACAGCAGAAAGGCTCCTGAAATGCATTGCCATCGAGGTGTGTCGACTGGACGTGCTCCTATCATCCATTTACGTAGGTAGTGTGTTGGCTGGACGGAAAAAGGCAATGGGTCTACAGTGACCAGAAAAAATTAGGCTTATCATTGACTATCATATAATCGTATTTCAGTTTGCACAACTGATGCAATTGTTTTAATGAAATGTATGAAGTTCGCATTCAGTATTTCACTTGTGCTTTTAAACCCTAGAAAGGAATTGAAGAGCTGTATTTAATTTGCATCCTAGCGACTTTGTATGAACTATTTAAACTATCTTAAAAATTAGATTTGCAAAGCTCCAGTCCTGAGATTCTGCTGCGTTGACAAAAAATAGGTCTCCACTAAATGAGACGCGTCGCAGGGCAGCCTCGGAGTTGCTGCAAACGCATCGCAACGTAATGAAAATCAACAGGAACGCGCTAGAAAAAATCCTCTGGCAATTGTTTTGGCCTTCCTCCTATTCGAACGGATCATCTGTGGTAACGAATTAAACATTTGAAGCAAATTAAACATTTAGAAACGATTATCTTGTATTAATCACGAAGATATGCTTTCGTGTCTACTGCAAGCCTGGCCGAGAGTTGGCTGCAGTTTGCTGCATCTCTGAGCAGAGACTGTCCGACAAGCGTTTCTGGAGAAACCGACCATGAAAGTTCAGGGGACAAGCTAATCTTCACTGTTTTTATGGAGTTTTAGTGCGTTACCATTACCGAAAATATGTCACTGGTGACACGAAATTTGAAAACAATTGAAGGTAGTACTAAATCAAAACAATTGAAGGTAGTAATAATGTCATCACCGAGTTTGTGTTTTTTGGCTCCCGTGCCAAATAATGACTGACGATATTGTGTCTATATTTTCGTGTCAAGTGTGAACATTTACTGTGTTAAGTGTGTTAATAAATAAATAATATAAAATCTTGAAACTAGTTATATAAGTGAATAATAATAAGCGCGCGTGTGCGGAAACAGTGCGAAGATTACCCCGGACGACGTCAGAGGATGCCGCCTACTCTGGTGACCTGCTCAGTCTGCTTCACCAGGATGAGCAAGCACGTCTTCAGAGACCTCGAGGAGCAGGACGAGGAATGCTTCGTTTGTCCCTTCTGTAAGCTGGATGACAGGCTCGACCAGGTCCTGGTGACCATCCAGGGCCTGCGGAGGAGAGACGAAGACGGCGGAAGGGATGGAATTCTTTAGCGAAGGTCTTTGTACTTGAGGAGCAGCTGCTCACTGTCGTAGGTGAGTGTGTGGTGATGCGAGAGGAGATCGGGAGGACCAGCGACAGTTGCGGAGGTGAGAGCCGAGATACTTAAAGTCCAAGAGGACCTTGTTAGTAAACGTGATCTGGAGAGTAACTTCCTACCGTGACGTCCTAGGTCTGCAACGGCAGCACGCATCCACCCCTAAGCCCGTGTCAGGGCTACCGGTGTTGGATGTGAGCTTGCAACTCGTATCCACCCCTAAACACAATCCCGGGGTACCTACTTCCCGTCAGGCCAATAGGTCATCGGCTGTTTGGAAATCGAAAACCAGGAGTAAGCAGATAACTCGGATCAAGACATCCGAGGATCGAAACGGTGCCTAACCTCGACGGACCAACGTAGATTCAGACGGATTTTAGCGGGCCCAGAACAGGTTCATATTCGTGAACCGGCCCGCGTTCGTGATGCCAACGCGGAACACTTCTGAAAAGTTCACCGACATGGACTCACTCGATCGACACAAGGTGGTAGAATTTGCTCATAGGTGTAAGGCAAATTAGCGGGTTATTTGCAAATCGGGTGCCACGATCGAGAAGACCAGAGTTGCCCCTGCAGAGGTTGAAGTTTCAAGCCGGAAGATTGGAAGATCTGCTAGCCTCGTTAAGGCTGCTGATTTCTAACCTCAAGGCAAAAACGGATCGAGTTGCCAATCACATTCATCTTACCGTGAATGAATGATGATGACGAGCTGTATAGTAAGTTAACCTATACAAATCAAGCCCTCGAGACTAATTGTAAGTCCAATGGAGTATCCTTCATCAACTTGTTTGATGACTTTCAGGAGAGGCCTGATCTGTTCCTAAGAGACGGCCAACGATGTAGGAAATGATCGACTTGGCAGACTGCTCCATTTGAGCGCTAAAAAATACTATGCCCAAACGTTAGGGGTCCCGCGTGCTTCAAACGGACCAGTTTTGTCCATAAGGAACACTACCTAGAGGACCACGTGCCTGCAGCAAATTCCCCGACGGAAGCGATGACCAATCGGTGGCTCCAGGAGGAAGAAGCTGCGGGCACGGTAGATGCGTTACAGGGCTCACAAGAAGGCAATTCTAGGGATGGTCACGATCATGGTCCACAGCCGCCAGGTCGAGACCTCCCTCCCCAATGATGAAGAAGTCGAAGACCGAGACACGCATCGTCTAGAGGTCTTCCTCTGTAACGCGCAGTCCTATGCCCCTAAGTTCGACGAACTGAGCGGACTGGCGACTCTGTACTGGTTGATGTCAGTGGCATAAACAAAACATGACTCGATCACCAAAGTAGAAACCTGGCAGCAGAGATAATGCTACCGGGCAACAAACTGTTCAGCGTAGACAAACCCACCTAGTAAACGAGGGGCGGGTCCGTGCTGTACATAAAGGAGATACTGCATCCATTTCTTTAAACGACGCTCGCTGCAGTTTCTTGCGAAATACTCAACGCAAAAATCAAAGTAGCCCATGCAACATTGAAGCTGGCATTGGTGTGCCGTAACAGTCACACCCTTGCGGGACAAGATGCCCAGGCGTATGAGAAGCTGGAAGAACTAGTCTAAAATAATCACGAGACTATCATCACCGGCGACTTCAATCTCCCTTATATTGACTGGGTGAGCCCGACTTCACAGGCCCCAGGCATAAAACTTACGGAGTTTATCGCCGAAAATGGCATAACCCAGTATGTTCGCGAACCAACCCGGGGTTACAACATACTGGACTTAGTGTCATGTCAACTGAGGAGCGCGTGATCGGCAACATCCTAATTGGCAACAAACTAGGAGGTGATGACCACAAGGCGATGGAATTCACCATCAAAGTGCCCCGTTCACCCCCACAGGGAGCTATACGCCTCCCAAATTTTGCGCTAGCAGACTTCCAGAGGATGAGAAAACAACTAAGTGCGCTTAATTTAATCGAACAACTCGGAGAAGGTACGGTGGACGGTTGCTGCCGCATCCTCAACGAGAGAGTTCGCGAGACCAGCGACCGATGTATACTCATGAGGACAATTGATCCCGCTCAAAGGATCAGGCCCCCTTGGTGGAATGTCGAAGTTGCAAGAGCCTTGAATCATCGCGATCAACTAAATGCGCAACGAATGAGAGACGACACCGCAGAGGAGGCAGAATTGCATTGCCTGGCGTGTAGTACAGCCACTAGACTAGTCCGTTCCTCTATGCGCACGACAGAGAAAAACATTGCGGATAACGTCAGAGAACCCAAAGGATTTCCATCGCTACGTCAACGAGCGTAGAATTGCTAAAGTCACGGCAATCTTCTAGGAAGGCGACCTACTATCACCCGGCAACAGTTGACCGATCAGCTTGACGTTGATCGTGTGCACAACCATCAAGCGATTGATACGAAATCATCTCGTCGATCATCTGGAAGACAACGGACTCATTCATGACACTCGACACTGCTTCCGCCGTAAGAGGAGCGAGCTGTCTGACGAATCTGCTGGACTTTTCAACGTGTACGACCGCCACCAGGCAGTGGATGTCATCTACCTAGACTGCCAAAAAGCCTTCGACAAGGTGCCCACTAGTGACTGTTACACAAAGTCTCAGAGCTCGGCATCGGGGGTAACGTATTTTGCTGGCTGCGCGCCTGGCTAACAGGACCCAAGCAAAGAGTTAGCATCGGCCAGACTATGGCCGAGTGGGCCCCTGTTACCTCTGGGGTGCCCCAGGGCAACGTCTTCCTCATCTATGTAAACGAAATAGATGCGGGGCTTTTGTCCAAGGTATTGAAAGTTGCCGACGACACGAAGCTCTGCCATGCAGCACGGAGGGAGAGAGACCGAGTTGAGATTCAACAAGATCTTGAAAAACTCGTCCAATGGTTGGAGACGTGGCAGATGCCCTTCAATGTTGCAAAATGTACAGTTATGCACATGGGGTGTCGTGATGCCAACTTCCAATACATGATGGAAGGAAGCGATCTTGCAAATGTTGACCAGCAGACGGACTTAGGCGTTCAAATTTCAAAAGACTTGAAATGAGATGCTCAGGTCGGATAAATTTACAAGATAGCTAATCGTAACCTTGGTAACATCTCCCGTAACTTCCTCTGCAAAACTCAGGACATTGTATTGCCGTTGTACACGTCCCTCGTCCGTCCCCACCTCGAGCATGGAGTCCAATTCTGGTTTCCACACATGAGAGGGGGCATAACATCCGGCGTGGTGGTGGTCAGAGGGAGTGCCTGCTTTGTGCTCCCAGAGTTTGTGACCCGTTCAGAGGGTGGTGATTATATTTGTGCTGATGCATTGCACAGGTGGTGTATAAGATCCTGGTGCACATTTTGAATCTACTTATGAGCTCTGAACAATAGAGGTATTAATGAAAATGTGTTTGTGAGCTGAACTCTTGACACGGGCCACCAAATGAAAATGGGCCGAGGGTAGCGCCTACAGAGCGTGTGACTTGAAACCAGAAGCACTAGCACAGTGAGAGATTATTATTATTATTAAATCATTAAATTCTATCGTCTGGCAATGGGCTTTCAATACTTAGGTATAATACATCAAACTCAGTTTTTATATGCGAAACGAGAGATAAAGTAAATTCGTGACAGCGCATCTGTCGGCGGCCGGTTTGTGGCTACATCATGTTCCAAAACATGATTCACAATATATGTTATTGAAAATCTTAAAAAAAAATCATGTGCATGAGTTTGATAAATCGAAAAAGAATACATCGCAACTCATCTCTAGAGTGCTGCTGGCTCGCCTACATCGAACTGAATGGAATTCACAATATACCATCATACATGTACACATAC
>SDVV010037345.1:0-10849 GCA_016164225.1 Gammarus roeselii
CTAAAAGGATACAATCTAAATCCTTCACAAAATAACAAACATAGAGTCACTAATATATATATACAGTATCAGAGAAGTACAGCGTCCGAGTCACTATCAAATAACAAACATCCTAAGCAATACATTCGATAAAAAAAGATTCAAATATCTTACCATCCTAATTCCTACACAATTAACATATATCCTAATTCCTTCATAAATAACATATATCCTAAATCCTTCACAAATAATATACATACTCACTAATTATCCAGGGCCGTTTCGCAGTCCGTTTCTGGGAGTGCCATTTCGCAGTCCGTTTCTGGGAGGGCCGTTTTGCAGTCATATTCTGGCTGGGCCGTTTTGCACCGCCTATTTCCAGGGCTGTTTTGCACCGCCTTTTTCCAGGGCTGTTTCGCACCGCCTTTTTCCAGGGCTGTTTCGCACCTACTACTACTACTCACGTTGACCGATTAATCGACTTTGAAGCGAGGACACAACGTTGACTTATTGATCGACTTTGAAGCCAGGACACAACGTTGACTGATTAATCGACTTTGAAGCGAGACCACAACGTTGACCATTTAATTGACTTTGAAGCGAGACCCCAACTTTGACCGATTAATCAACTTTGAAGCGAGGCCACAACATTGACTGATTATTCGACTTTGAAGCGAGGTCACAAAGTTGACTGATTAATCGACTTTGGAGCGAGGTCACAACGTTGACCGATTAATCGACTCTGAAGCGAAGCCACAACGTTGACCGATTAATCGACTTTAAAGCGAGATCACAACGTTGACTTTTTAATGGACTTTGAAGCCAGGCCACAACATTGACTGATTATTCGACTTTGAAGCGAGGTCACAAAGTTGACTGATTAATCGACTTTGGAGCGAGGCCCCAACATTGACTGATTGATCGACTTTGAAGCGAGGCCACTCGTTGACCGATTAATTGACTTTGAAACCAGGCCACAACGTTGACTGATTAATCGACTTTGGAGCAAGCCCACAACGTTGACTGATTAATCGATTTTAAAGCGAGGTCACAACGTTGACCGATTAATCGACTCTGAAGCGAAGCCACAACGTTGACCGATTAATCGACTTTAAAGCGAGATCACAACGTTGACTTATTAATTGACTTTGAAGCCAGGCCACAACGTTGACTGATTAATCGACTTTGAAGCGAGGCCGCAAGGTTGACCGATAAATCTACTTTAAAGCGAAATCACAACGTTGACTTATTAATGGACTTTGAAGCCAGGCCACAACGTTGTCTGATTATTCGACTTTGAAGCAAGGTCACAACGTTGACTGATTAATCGACTTTGAAGCGAGGCCACAACATTGACTGATTAATCGACTTTGAAGCGAGACCACACGTTGACCGATTAATTGACTTTGAAGCCAGGCCACAACGTTGACTGATTAATCGACTTTGAAGCGAGGCCACAACGTTGACCGATAAATCGAATTTAAAGCGAGACCACAACGTTGACTTATTAATGACCTTTAAGCCAGGCCACAACGTTGACTGATTAATCGACTTTGAAGCGAGGTCACAACGTTGACTGATTAATCGACTTTGAAGCGAGGTCACAACGTTGACTTATTAATCGACGTTGGAGCGAGGCCACAACGTTGACCGATTATTCGACTCTGGAGCGAGGTCACAACGTTGACTAATCAATCGACTTTGAAGCGAGGCTACACGTTGACCGATTAATAGACTTTGAAGCGAGGACACAACGTTGACTTATTGATTGACTTTGAAGCCAGGACACAACGTTGACTGATTAATCGACTTTGAAGCAAGACCACAACGTTGACCATTTAATTGACTTTGAAGCGAGACCCCAACTTTGACCGATTAATCAACTTTGAAGCGAGGCCCCCACAATGACTGATTATTCGACTTTGAAGCGAGGTCACAAAGTTGACTGATTAATCGACTTTGAAGCGAGGTCACAACGTTGACCGATTAATCGACTCTGAAGCGAAGCCACAACATTGACCGAATAATCGACTTTAAAGCGAGATCACAACGTTGACTTATTAATTGACTTTGAAGCCAGGCCACAACGTTGACTGATTAATCGACTTTGAAGCGAGGCCACGACGTTGATCGATAAATCGACTTCAAAGCGAGATCACAACGTTTACTTATTAATGGACTTTGAAGCCAGGCCACAACGTTGACTGATTGATCGACTTTGAAGCAAGGTCACAACGTTGACTGATTAATCGACTTTGAAGCGAGGCCCCAACATTGACTGATTAATCGACTTTGAAGCGAGGCCACACGTTGACCGATTAATTGACTTTGAAGCCAGGTCACAACGTTGACTGATTAATCGACTTTGAAGCGAGCCCACAACGTTGACCGATAAATCGACTTTAAAGCGAGATCACAACGATGACTTATTAATGGACTTTGAAGCCAGGCCACAACGTTGACTGATTAATCGACTTTGAAGCGAGGTCACAACGTTGACTTATTAATCGACTTTGGAGCGAGGCCACGACGTTGACTGATTAATCGACTTTGAAGCGAGGTCACACGTTGACCGATTAATCGACTTTGAAGCGCGGACACAACGTTGACTTATCAATCGACTTTGAAGCCAGGACACAAAGTTGAGTGATTAATCGACTTTGAAATGAGACCACAACGTTGACCATTTAATCGACTTTGAAGCGAGGCCTTAACGTTGACCGATTAATCAACTTTGAAGCGAGGCCACAACATTGACTGATTATTCGACTTTGAAGCGAGGTCACAAAGTTGACTGATTAATCGACTTTGAAGCGAGGTCACAACGTTGACCGATTAATCGACTCTGAAGCGAAGCCACAACGTTGACCGATTAATCGACTTTAAAGCGAGATCACAACGTTGACTTATTATTGGACTTTGAAGCCAGGCCACAACGTTGACTGATTAATCAACTTTGAAGCAAGGTCACAACGTTGACTGATTAATCGACTTTGAAGCGAGGCCCCAACATTGACTGATTCATCGACTTTGAAGCGAGGCCACACGTTGACCGATTAATTGACTTTGAAGCCAGGCCACAACGTTGACTGATTAATCGACTTTAAGGCGAGATCACAACGTTGACTTATTAATTGACTTTGAATCCAGGACACAACGTTGACTGATTAATCGACTTTGAAGCGAGGCCGCAAGGTTGACCGATAAATCTACTTTAAAGCGAAATCACAACGTTGACTTATTAATGGACTTTGAAGCCAGGCCACAACGTTGTCTGATTATTCGACTTTGAAGCAAGGTCACAACGTTGACTGAATAATCGACTTTGAAGCGAGGCCACAACATTGACTGATTAATCGACTTTGAAGCGAGGCCACACGTTGACCGATTAATTGACTTTGAAGCCAGGCCACAACGTTGACTGATTAATCGACTTTGAAGCGAGGCCACAACGTTGACTGATAAATCGACTTTAAAGCGAGACCACAACGTTGACTTATTAATGGCCTTTAAGCCAGGCCACAACGTTGACTGATTAATCGACTTTGAAGCGAGGTCACAACGTTGACTGATTAATCGACTTTGAAGCGAGGCCACAATGTTGACTAATTATTCGAATATGATGCGAGGCCACACGTTGACCTATTAATCGACTTTGAAGCGAGGTCACAACGTTGACCGATTAATCGACTTTGAAGCTAAGCCACAAAGTTGACTGATTAATCGACTTTGAAATGAAGCCACACGTTGACAGATTAATCGACTTTGAAGCGAGGTCACAACGTTGACTGATTAATCGACTTTGAAGCTAGGCCACAACGTCGACTGATTAGTAGACTTTGAAGCAAGGCCACACGTTGACCGATTAATCGACTTTGAAGCAAGGTCACAACGTTGACTGATTAATCGGCTTTGAAGCGAGGTCACAACGTTGACCGATTAATCGTCTCCGAAGCGAGGTCACAACGTTTACCGATTAACCGTCTTTGAAGCGAGGCCATAACGTTGACCGATTAATTGACTTTGAAGCGAGGTCACAACGTTGACCGATAAATCGGCCATACAGAAGTATTACAGCACACGCACAACATGCCAGTGCTTCGTCGCGCTCAACACTCGCATTTACTATTTATAACACATCCCATGCAATAAGCAATTTATTAGTTTAGAATAGGTATTTGTTGAGCCAGTGTGGATTTCTGTCGCGCTGAATGTTCTTAGAAGTCCCTAAATTATATGACTGAACTGCACGCATACATGCAATTTCCATTAGACGAGGAGTCTAAGAAATACACTGTCATTAATACGTCAGAGGGACTGTTCCAATATAATTTCTTACCGTTGAGCAACTTTCCAGTTCTTCATTTCACAAGGGCTTTCTAGCGTTCCTTAAACAATCTGTTACATTGACGATGTATCAGTACTCCCGCAGACCCACGAAGAGCGTCCATGAGCGTTAAACCAGGTGTTTACAGTCTTAGAAGACGCCCGTGATTGAATTAACAAACGATAAATGGCAGTATTTAACAAGCATCATTGAATTTTTGTGAGGACGAATTTTCCAAGGAGGGAGTGCGACCATACAATCTGAAGGCCCAGGCAACATTGGAGGTCTTTCGCCCTTCGAAAGTTAAAGAAGTTTAGGATTTTGTGGGATTATGTACATATTTCTGTAGGCTCATCACAAATTTCAGAAGTGTTTTAGGGCCATTGTTTGATTGTTTGATTGATTGGAAAGAAGATCATCAAGTATGTTTCGTTGTAATACAATGTTCAAACAGCTTGACACAAGTCACGAAGCTGCTTGAGAGACGTACGCCAGCAATAACACTATGAAAGCCGTCCTACTCCAAAAACACAATGAGACGTTCATGCCTGTCTCGCTTGCATCTAAAACACCAATTTCAAAATGGTTACGCTACGATAATATAGGGGACACCAGCAGTACGGGATCAAAAGGTGCTGGGAATATTTCCTCGGCGGTAAGTTGGAAATACAAACCGATCATGAAAAATTGTGTAAGCTTCTTGAGCAAAAATGCTATGCCAATAAATTTGCGTGCAAAACCGCAAAGATGAAACCTACGACTGAGTTAGTTCAATAATACAATCAATCACATGACGGGGAATTCAATTGCATACTTGATTGTTTCCCATGATTGCCATCAACAGACTCAAAAAACGATTTGGACTCAAATAAACTCGTAACGTTGGTGAAAGATTTGGAGTCGTACAAATTGTTTCCTCCAAAGATTTAAGTAAGGAGACCGAAGGACACACAGTTGTCCCAAGTCAGTCATTACATCATGCACGTCTTTCCCGTGACGGGAAACGAGGCCAGCTAACCTTTCCAGCAGCGAAGGTACAAATGTCACTACACAGTACCTGAATCATGTCCGGCAACAGACTAGTAATTCGGAAATGTTATCGTCATATGGTGTTGCATTTGCACGTGAATCCTCGTGGTATACCCGCAAGGGAAGGTATCGTTCGTTCATTTGTCTGGTTTTCAATTAAAGAGGAAGTAAAAAAATACTTCATCAACGCAAGTAGCGAAATGCAGTGACTGACTTAGTCCCAAAACAAACCTCAACGAGAGAATGACCGAGACCAATAAACAAATGGTCAAGATTTGACATCGCGTTTTATTTTTTCCAAAACGAGGTCATTTTTGTGGTTGTATCCGCGTAAACTAGATACAATAGGCGGGAGTAGTGAAAGTATCGCCTCAGAGGTTACTATTTAGGCATTAGACACAATATCCTCTCCCAATGGCTTTTCTCCTTACATAGTTTTAGACAGAAGTAGAGTATTCCAAAGTAAGGGGTTAAGCACGTGCGCTCTTCCGTCTGCCATCAAGTTCCAATGGTCATGCTGAAGAAACGTCGGGGTGATAAAAAGCGTGCTCAGGAAAGTTACGGCGAGTGAAGGCCCCACCAACACCTTTAACGATAAAATTTATGTACCCAAAGAAAGGGCTCATTAACCCGAGCTATGCACCAGAGGGATGTTGTAAGAAATTAACGAACATTCCCATATACCAAGTGGGAGGCCATGAATATGCATTAAATATACGAGAAGAATACATGTCGCTAGAAGCAATGCTCGCAAAAAAATAGGCATAAATACGTATATGTGACATGTATCTAATTTAGACTTTATCCGATTAAAACATATTGAACAGTTGTTTTCAAGAAAGAAACAAATTCGTCACTACGTGTAAAATAAAGTAAATACCTCTGAGAATGTTTGGAAGAGAATATGCTGGAAGACTTTGTAATGCAAAAGCCGATAAAGTGTGCGAACCAAATCAGCAATGATGGATGCAGGATCAGAGCCAAGAGAGCATGCTTGATCCAACCGAAATACAACCAACAAACGAAGACATCAGTAAACCCATACGCTTGGCAAGAGAACGACGTCTGGCCGGTAGATATAACGCTGGCAGAACTCATACATTGCATGGTAAACATGCAATGAAACGAACATCTAAATTGGTAACTAATGCTCGATCTTTCACTAGCGATGTGCAAGGTATTTCCTCTTATAAAAGGGGGATGTCCTATCCGTATGTTTAAGCAATTATTCATGTACTGTATCCTCTGTTGTTCAGGTAAACAATATGTAGACGCGACATCTGGTGTCTGACGATCTATGCTTTCGTAATGAGCTCGCTGGGGTATGTTAGGCACTCATAGCCACCAGCGTGGGAAGGACTCAGAGTTTAGATGCACAGGTACGGGCCAGAGGAACGAAGTCAGTGTTGGCTTAGCCTTACACCTTGTCGTCCTCCCATACATTACTCCACTCCCTTTGTTCTTCCTTAGTCTACTGATGACTCACGTTGAATGTTCTAATTTATTGCACTAATTTTAGTCAATGTTCAGTAGGAGGAAAAATATGATTCTAACGTATCAGTCATCACGCAATATTTATTCTCAGCTTACATATCAACATGTTCATCTATGTCGCAAAATAACGGTAGTTGAGAAACTCTTCGAATCGTAGGGTAACAGACCCGTAATTAGTGAACATCGCAAGCGGAAGAGATTCTTTTTAGTACACCTTTTTATTTTCTGTAATCCCGTTCCTCGGTTGCCTTTCTTGATTGATGTCCGAGGCTCACCCACCAAAAGTAACCTCTTCTCGGTCCTCTTCGTTGCCTTGTGTTTAACGCCCGCCCAACTAAATTGCCCTTGCAGCTGTCCTCTCATGGCCTTGTGTCCGTCATCCGCCCACCAAAAGTATCTTCCACGCTTCCTCGGTCGGTGTTCTTGTTGTCTAAGACATCGAACCAAATAAATTGAGCAGGAATCCGAGATTGGATCCTCGAGTCGCCATATTTTGCTCAACTCTGTGGCGCCTGATCTTCTTAGTGGAATTGTTCCACACCTGCTCCAGTGATGAGAACAACACTGAATTGATAGTTTTATTCACGTCTGAAAGCTGTAAACTTGTTGTGTGGGATTGATTCTCCAGCTAATCAAAAGCTAGGATGGAATTATATTGAATCTATGATACGAGTTGTAGCTGTGATTGTGGAAGCATAATGATCTAATTTCACATTTTAATCGAGCCATCATTAGGCAGGTACAAGAGTACATAATTTTTAACGAACACAAATTTTAGTAGATAGAATAGACGGGAATGTTGAAGGCATCTGAAAATAAGTGTTTTTATTTCATAAAAAAAGCACAAGCATCGAGATATTTCGCAGCATTTACAATAATTCTCGCACAAACACATTTTGGTGGCCTTCCTTCAAAAGTGCAGCGTTGAAATACAGCAATGTTTAAATTTAAATATTTTTAGGAACGTATACAGAAAGCATTTTTTTTCCGTTGAATAAAGGAAGGAGATTTATTTTGCTTTTCGAAGACGTTATTTAATTTGCAAAATGAGTAAAGCTTTTTGTGGTACTCCCGATTTTATATAGGTAAGGTATATTTATGATGCCTAAATTATTATAAAAATATAATATACAGCTTTCCCAGTACGTGCAAAATATTCATGCATATCAACTCTGTATGATAATTTATGATCAGTTTGTTTCATTGCGCAAGGATTGTGATGACATCATAAAATGTTTCAAAGTCGTTATATCTGTTGTGTTGCGTGGTTATGCATGTGAGAAATTGATAACACGTCTCAAAGTCAGTTACATTTCTAGTGTTGCGTGGTTACGCGTACAAGATGAAAGTAAAACAAGGAATATCAACTCTATATGATAATGTTCTACACCTTTCGAATTCAGATATATTTGTCGTATTGCGTGGTTATACTGACGAGATGTCACTAAGATATTGGGATGTATTCCAAACAAAAGTGATCCATAGTGACGAAAAAAAAAACTAAGTGTATATATTGGTAGTTTTCTTCATCAAATCTTTAATTACAGTCAACGCGTTTCATAACCATCCAATTTCGATTAAATAAATCTGACTCACAACTGATAGAGATGTCACTTATTCCTTTCTGATTCCCTACTTAAAACAAAACAGATTGACTCATAAGTTAATTGTGTGCAGTGTCTGAAGCCAGCTGCTTGTTTGACGAATGAGAGTATGTACTTCAAATAACGAGGATACTAATCAATGTAAGCATATCAGGTGAAATAAATATTGTACATTATTTTGTTCTGCCGTAACAGTGATACGTATAGAAATAACTGTAAATACAAATTAGATATCACTCGATCATATTGAAAAACACTGTAGTGTCGAGTAAACAAAAATGATTCAATCTTTTTACTGGTTACAGGGGTACGTGAAATAAGGCGTTCTTCCGGTGAATATCTATTAATGTAATAAGATGAGGAATCACATCACGAACATTTATTTAAAGTCAGGTACGGTTTTGCTCTGGATTTATTGCATATACATACCATAAAAAATGTTCAATTATTAATCGAACTACGAGTTGGGTTTCCTCCATTGATTCATTAATTAAATCTTCTGTCAGTTACCTGACAATAAGGGCTAAGAATATTTTTAATTTGAGTCAACAGAGTTTCAATTGATTGAACATTGAACTGAAATATTAATTGCTATATTATTTTTAAATTAATGATGCTCATACGACGAGATAATTTTTCAAGAGATATTATTAAATAATGCATTTATCATCAGCCCCAATAAAGAATGAAGTGATTCGAGAATATCAGACAAAGAGGGAAAATGTCGAAGAGAAGCCGAGGTAGTGAATTAACGGAATAATGAAATGCAGTCGGAAAGATTAATTGATGCGTGTGGGCATTAGGCCGAGGTAGGAGATTTTCTCGACGGAAAAACCCTTGATGTATAATGAGTATATAAGTAAACTCATTATGAGAAAGGCCTCTGCGGCGGAGAAACCCTTGATGTGTAATGAATATATAAGTAAACTCATTATGAGGGAGGCCTCACGGCGGCGGAGAAACCCTTGATGTATAATGAGTAAATAAGTAAACTCATTATGAGGGAGGCCTCAAGGCGACGGAGAAACCCTTTATGTAAAATGAGTATATAAGTAAACTCATTATGAGGGAGGCCTCAGCGGTGGAGAAACCCTTGATGTATAATGAGTATATAAGTAAACTCATTATGAGGGAGGCCTCACGGCGGCGGAGAAACCCTTGATGTATAATGAGCATATAAGTAAACTCATTATGAGGGAGGCCTCAGAGGTGCTTTGGTCAGCTTGATAGGACGTCACATGCCTTCATACTTGAAACACAGAGCAGGTTCGCCTTTTATAATGCAGTTCGGAGCGGAGAGAGATGTGGGGGAATACTAAATCTAGAGAGAGAGACGAAGGAGGGAAGACGTTTGCAGAGGGTTTGTTAAATGTCGGTAGAACAGCAATCTGGGCCGGGCTGATGCTTCGATGTTCTGGTCTTTATCAGTCTTCTTGAATATGGATTAAAATACTTTTTATTTCCCCAGACTGAGGATGGACTAACGTTCCAGATAACTGTAATAAATTTTGTTTCAGTGATTATAAACCGAACATATCGCAATCCCATTCAATGATTATGGATGGCAATCATAAACAAACGTCATGGATGACAGGGGATTATTCTTTGACGTCGCAGGATTTTCGATAAAGTGCTTTTCTAGACGCTTCAATATGCCGGTGAAACAAAAACAGCTTTAAGAACAAACTGTCGCATTTTCTTCGTCTACAGTTTCTGAAGTTGATATTTGAGCTTCTTTAAATTAGATTTCCTTTTTACTCCAGAACACACAGTTGAAGTGAATGCGGAGCACACACAATGATCGACCGTGATGAGCGGGGATAGTGATCGAGTCTAGTTGCTGAGTGTCCAAACAGCACTTTAGAATTGAGTGAAAATGTATATAGTTTTCGTTGAAATTTTATTTGGAGGCCAGCCTGACGAAAAATAATTATCGATCGAATGCTCTTATGATACTTCTTAATACTTATTTGGAATGTTGATCTATCATGCAGCTCGCTTTTGATAAGCGTATTCAAGTAGGAAAGTATCTGAATTCACACCCGCTTTGAAATTATGTAACACTGTAACCATTCAAAAGGTAAATCGGACAAAATCACATGACAAAAATCACACCATAAAATAGCTGGTATCAAAGAATTACACTTGACGCCTTTTCAAAAATTGTTACCATTAAAACCAGAACAAACGCTTTAGTGACATTTGACATCACATCTGAAATCCACAGATGCCGCCATCTGCTCGGTAATTAAATCCACAGATGCCGCCATCTGCTCGGTAATTAAGTCCACAGATGCCGCCATCTGCTCGGTAATTAAGTCCACAGATGCCGCCATCTGCTCGGTAATTAAGTCCACAGATGCCGCCATCTGCTCGGTAATTAAGTCCACAGATGCCGCCATCTGCTCGGTAATTA
>SDVV010037346.1:0-10849 GCA_016164225.1 Gammarus roeselii
CCTTGGCATCCCGCTGTCGGAATGGTCGTGGGTGGGGGGGGCCAGGCCATTATGACGCGGCGGGGGTAAACCAGTGAAAACTGTGGGCCCTGCTGCTGACGACGGTTCCTCGGTACATTCGGGACCCAGAGTGTAAGTTGAGGGGCTACCGGCCGGACCCTTTAGCACAAAAGGGTTAAGTTGTGTGAATGTGAGCGTGTGAGGGTGTGAGGTGCGCCTTGCCGTCGGCCACCCCCCTTTCTGGGGGATGCGGCCTAGTGTCTGTATCTGTATCTGAATTCCAGTATACAAACTTGCATAATTTTTGGAAATACTCAACATGTTCATCAGTTTCATTTTCTACATTTAATTTGGTGTAAATTATCTGGCAAATACTCGTCATTTGTATTCTTTCTCTATAGCGTTTCACTTCCTAACCACCACACCATGCATCTATCAAATGCGCTGTTGAATCATTCAAAGTCCCTTCAAAGTTCAATACTTTAAAAAATTGGCTCACAATGTGATGAATGATTTCTCAGTATTCTTTATAATTTGATCTACATTGAAGTCATTAATATTTTTTTCGAAACATTCCATAACCGATGCTGTCACAGAATCTGTTTCGGGTGCCCATAGATTATTTAGTTTGTAAGTCATGATGTGCTTGTAATTTACCCTTATATTACAGGTACTTTATAATTTAATATGAAATTTGATTATTAAATTGCAGTCCCGCAAGATTCACTGAGGAATACTGTCTTTTTAGTCGGTGTATCAAAATCACCTCCTTCCGCACGATAACGCTACTAGGGCACGAGAAGGTGTGGTTTTGATATTAAGTGATCGGTTGGCTAGTAGCGTTACCGAGTGGAACGAGGTGTCCTCAAGATTGATGTGGGTAAAAGTTAAGTTAGGCGTAGAAAGATGGGTATTTGTGAGTGCTTACGGACCTGGCAGCGTGAGGAGTGAAAAGGAGAGAGAGCAATTCTGGTCTGACCTAAGTGAGTGTATTGAGAGTTTTGGAGGTCATTCCAATGTGGTTGTACTGGGTGACCTTAATACGAGAGTTGGAGATGTAATGGTGGAGAATGTGATAGGAAGGTATGGCATTCCCGGTGGAAATGACAGTGGAGAAAACCTGATAGGTCTGTGTATGGAGCAAAAAATAGTGGTCGGAAACAGTTTGTTCAAGAAGCGAGATATCCACAAGTACACATGGGTAAGGATGGCCCATGGTGCAGTGGTTGAGAGAGCACTGATGGATTTTGAGCTGATATCGAGGAGAGTGGTGGGGAGTCTGTTGGATGTGCGAGTGTTGAGAGGGGAAGGTGGAGGAGTGTCTGACAATCTGCTGGTGGGAGGTAGATTATGAGTGGAGCAGAAGAAGAAGGGCAACAAACGAATGGGAGGAGGAAGAGAGGTAGTGAAAGTGAGTGGACTGAATTTGAAAAGTAAAGCCAAGGAGTTCAAGCAGGCGTTGAAGGAAGAATATGACACGAACGTGAGAGGACAGGATCTGAGAGATGTGGAGGAAGAATGGGAGGCGTTAAGGGATGCGATGCTGAGATAAGCGCAGAAGGTATGTGGTGCGCGCCGTGTAGGCGAGTGCAGAAGGAAAGGTGGCGAGTGGTGGAACGAGGAGGTCAAACTAGCGGTGGCACGGAAAAGAGGAGAGTTTGAGAAGTGGTTGCAGGTGAAGCCGATGCTGGCTAATGAAAGCGACAAAGAGAGGAGGAGCGAGGTGAAGCGGGTGGTGAGGAGAGCCAAAAGGGACGCTGATGCCCGGTGAGGCAGATGGTTGTGCCAGAATTTTGAAGAGAACAAAAAGATGTTCTGGAAAAAGGTTAAGAGGGTGAGAAAGGTGGAGACCGGAAAGGAGGAAGTGGTGAAAGATGTAAATGGCCAGTTGTTGTTGGAAAGTGGTGATGTTCGGAAGAGGTGGGACGAGTATTTTGATGAGTTGTTGAAGGTCGATGATGACAGAAAGGCTGACATTGTTGCTGTGGGTGGTGGTGCTCGGATGCCAGTTTTATGAGAAAGACTTTGGGCGGACATTAGCAGGGAAGAGGTGCAGGAGTCGGTGGACGTGATGAAAGCAGGGAAAGCCCCTGGTTTGGATGACGTTGCAACCGAGTGCCTGAAGAAGGGTAGAGTAACGACTATCAAATGGTTGGTGAGGCTACTGAACTTGTGTTTTGTGGCAGGCGTGGTACCGAGTGAGTGGCGCAGTGCCTGCATTGTTCCGCTATATAAGGGCAAAAAAGATAAAAAATAATGCTGCAACTCGAGAGGTATCAGTCTGTTATGTGTGGTTGGTAAGTTGTACGGGAGAATGCTGATCAAAAGGATTGGAGACTGTACGGACTGCGCAATTGAAGAGGAACAGTGTGACTTTAGGAGAGGTAGAGGGTGTACCGATCAGATTTTTGCAGTGCGACAGGTCTCTGAGACGTACCTTGCGAAGGAAAGGATGTGTTTTAGGCCTTCATGGATCTAGAGAAGGCATACGACAGAATTGACAGGGAAGCGCTGTGGAGGGTGTTGCGTTGGTATGGAGTGGGCGGACATCTATTGAAAGCGGTGCAGAGTTTTCATGCTGGCAACCGAGCATGTGTCAGAGTGGGAAGCGAGGTGAGTGATTGGTTCACAGTAAAAGTGGGACTGAGACAAGGCTGCGTGATGTCTCCCTGGCTGTTCAACCTCTATATGGATGGAGTGGTCAGGGAGGTGAACGTGAGTGTACTGGGTCGTGGCTTGGAACTGTTGGAAGCGAATGGGCGGAGTTCGCAATTGAGCCAGTTGCTATTTGCTGATTCAGAGGAAAAGCTATGTAGGCTAGTGTCTGAGTTTAGTAGAGTGTGTGAGAGGAGGAAGCTTCGAGTGAACGTGGGTAGGAGTAAAGTAATGAGATGCTCGAGGACTGTCGATGAGAGCAAAATTAGTGTCACCCAAAATGGAGAGCTCTTGGAGGAAGTTTAGTGTTTTAAGTATCCGTGCTCCCATGTGGAGATAACTGAACTAGTGGAAACTGAAGTGAAGACACAAGTGAAAGAGGGGTGTAAAGTGTTGGGTGCACTGAAGAGTGTAATGAGCTGTAGGACGTTGGGGATGGAAGCAAAGAGAGGGCAGTATGAGGGTGTTGTTGTCCCAACTGTGCTCTACGGAGCTGAGGCTTGGGGGGTGAGAGCAGAGGAGAGAAGAAGGTTGAATGTATTTGAGATGAAATGTTTGAGGATCATAGCTGGAGTAACGCTGAGTGACCGGATCACCAACGACGTGGTTCGAATCAGAACAGGGATGGTGAAGAAGTTGGAGGACGGAGTGGATTCGCGTGTTCTGAGATGATTCGGGCACATGGAGAGGATGGATTAAGGGAGATTGGTGAGAAGGGTGATGAATGCGGAGGCGAGTGATCGCAGGCCTAGAGGCAGACCGAAGTTTGGGTGGATGGATGGTGTGGAGCAGGCGTTAGGAAGGGTATACATGAATGTGGTGGCGAGAGAGCGTGCAATGAACAGGCGTGAGTGGAGAATGGTTGTGAATAGTTGATTTTGACGCTGTTCTGATGGGCTTTACCGCTCTTAGCATGCCGTTGTCGGGATGGTCGTGGGTGGGGGAAGGGGGGCCCGGCCATTAAGACGCGGGGGTAAACCAGTGGAAGCTGTCAGGTCCTGCTGCTGACGACGGATCCTCGGACTGCACTCGTGACCCAGAGTGAATGTTGAGGGGGTACCGGCCGGACCCTTTAGCACAAAAGGGGCTAAGTTGTGTGAGTGTGAACGTATGACGACGTGAGGTGCGCCTTGCTGTCGGCCACCACTCTTTCTGGGGGATGCGGCCTAGTGTCTGTATCTGTATTCCGAGTATCTGTGTTGGATCACTGAGACGAAGTTGAAATGAACGGGTGATTGTGAGTTTTGCGTGGTAAATTGAAGAAAGTCGGGCGTGGAGGATGGGTGGGCACGGGAAGGTGAGGTGACTATATTGAGTGATCGGTTGGCTAGCAGTGTTACTGAGTGGAAAGAGGTGCCCTCAAAATTGATGTAGGTGAATGTTAAGTTAGGTAAACAAAATGGTAGCGAGAGGAATGAGGAGAGGGAAGGATTCTAGACTGACATGAGTAAGTATTGAAAATTTTGGAGGTCAATACAAGATGGTTTGAATTGGATGACCTAAATACCAGAGTTGGAGATGAAGTGGTGCAGAATCCGCTAGGGATATATGGCGTTCCTGGTAGAAATGACAGTGGAGCGAACCTGATAGGTTTGTGCATTGAGCAGGATACTGTGGTTGGAAACAGAGTTTGTCAAGAAGCGAGACATCTACAAATACACTTGGGTAAGGATGGCTCATGGTGCAGATGTGGAGAGAGCACCGATGGATTTTGTGCTGATTTCGAGGAGAGTGGTGGTGAGGCTGTTGGATATGCGTGAGTTGAGAGGAGAGGGTGAAGGAATGTCAGACCATCTACTGGTGGAAGGAAGATACAGAGTGGAGCAGAGGTGGAAAAGGAACAAAAGAGTAGCAGGAGGAAGCGAGATAGTGAAGGTGAGTGATTTGAATGTGGAGAGCAGAGCCGAGGAGTTCCAGCAGGCGTTGAGGGAAGAATATGACCGTGAGAGGGCCGGACTTAAGAAATGTTGGCTGATCTATCTTTACATGGGGTCAGGTCGGTGAACACGAGTGAAATGGCCAAGGTTTTGAGCTGTTGGGAACAAAAGGGTGAAGTTGGCAGTTGAGTCAGTTACTGTTTGCAAATGATACGGCTCTAGTGGCAGATTCAGAGAAGTTGTGTAGGCTGGTGTCTAAGTTAGGTAGTGTGTGTGAGAGGAGGAAGCTTCAAGTTAACGTGGGTAGAAGCAAAGGAAAGGGATGGTTGAAGAATGTCAGTGCGAGCAGAATTAGTGTCCTACAAAATAGAGAGCTATTGGAGGAAGTTCAGAATTCTAAATATTTGGGCTCTCGTATGGGAAAGACGGAACTGGTGGAACCTGCGGTGAAACCGCGGGTGGAGGAATGGTGTGAAGTGATGGGTGCTCTAGAGTGTAATGATCTGTAGGACGTTGGGTATATAAAGAAGCAAATAGAGGATTGTATGATAGGGTAGTTGTCTCAACTGTGTTCTAGGGAGCTGAGACTTGAGAAGCGAGAGCAGAAGAGATAAGAAAGCCAAGTTTTCGAGATGAAAAGTTTGAGGGGTGAAGGGCATAGCTGAGGTGACACGAGAGATAGCATCGATAACGACATTGTTCGAATTAGATTCACGTTTTCTGAGATGGTTCGAGCACATGGCGAATATAGATAATGGGAGATAGGCGAAAATGGTGAGAAAAACGGAAGTGAGTGGACGTAGTGCTAAAGGTAGATCGAAGTGTAGTTGGATGGATGGCGTGAAGCAGGCGTTAGGAAGGATAGACATAAGTGCAGAGGTAGCAAGAAATAATGTAACAGATAGGTGTGAGTGAACGGTGTTAAACGGATGAGGTTTGACGCAGCCTTGATGTGTATTTCTGCCCTTGGCGTTTTATTGAGAAACGGGATGGTCGTGGGTGGACGGAGCCGGTCACCATGACGGGGCAGGCAGGGGTATAACGCAGCTGGACCCTCGAGCATCAAAGAAGTCTGTTTGTTTGCGTGTGGGGTGTATGAGCGTAGAAGTGTGAGTTACACCTTGTCGTCTGCCACACGCTTTTCTGGGGATTCGGCCTAGTATCTGCATCTGTCTAATTCTGTACCCCAAGCAACAAATGGCAAGTGCGCCATCCGGAATGCACCTTCTAGGTGCAAAATAGTATTTTGTGAACATGGTGACGATATAAATACAGTGCATTCTGGAAAAACAAACGCCCAAGGGACATTTCTCACAGTCTATCATCCTTGTCGTGTACCGCACCTGCAGCAGGAGCGGATGGTGCGTTAGGGCTTCGTTGGCTGTGGGCAGGAGCTGTGACAGCGGCAGCAATGACGGCTCCTGTCCCCAGCCCGCCACTAGCACACGGCGCTGAGACCACAGGCACCGAGGCAGCCGGCGCAGGCGATACCCTGGAAGGAGGGTGGTAGTTAGCTTAGAATAGTGACTGTGGTTATCAGTAAAGCAGAGTCAAATTCTTTCTAGCGATGAAAGTCAAATCGGAAGTTAGTGATGAAATTAGTCGTCGTCAGTCAGTGAGTTGGGATAACTGTTAAGAATTCAGCAATTGGATTATTCGTCTTTAGCCATTTATACAGATACAGACACTAGGCCGCATCCCCCAGAAAGGGTGGTGGCCGACGGCAAGGCGCACCTCATACCTCCATACGCTCACACTCACACAACTTAGCCCTTTTGCGCTAAAGGGTCCGGCCCGTACCCCCTCGACATACACTCTGGGTCACAGAGTGCAGTCCAAGGATCCGTCGTCAGCAGCAGGGTCCGACCGTTTTCACTGGTTTACCCCCGCCGCGTCATAATGGCCGGGCCCCTCCCTTCCACGACCATCTTGACAGAAGGATGCCAGGGTGGGAAAGCCCATCAGAGCAGCGTCAAAATAAACCATTCACAATCGATCTCCACTCACGCCTGTTCATTGCACGCTCTCTCGCCACCTTCACATTCATGTCTCTCCTTCCCAACGCCTGCTTCACATCATCCATCCACCCGAACTTCGGTCTACCTCTAGGCCTGCGACCACTCGCCTCTGCATTCCTCACCCTTTTCACCAATCTCCCTTCATCCATCATCTCCATGTGCCCGAACCATCTCAGCACACGCGAATCTACTCTGTCCTCCAACTTCTCCACCTTTCCTGTTCTGATTCGAACCACGTCGTTGGTGATCCGGTCTCTCAGCGTTACTCCAGCCATGCTCCTCAGACATTTCATCTCAAAAACATTCAACCTTCTTCTCTCCTCTGCTCTCACCCCCTAAACCTCAGCTCCGTAGAGCACAGTTGGGACAACCACACCATCAGACAGCCCTCTTTTGCTTCCATCCTCAACGTCCTACAGCTCATTACACTCTTCAGTGCACCCAACACTTTACATCCCTCCTTCACTCGCGCCTTCACTTCAGTTTCCACTAGTTCAGTTATCTCCACATGGGAGCCCAGATACTTAAAACACTGAGCTTCCTCCATGAGCTCTCTATTTAGGGTGACACTAATTATGCTCGCATCGACAGTTCTCGAGCATCTCATTACTTTACTCTTACCCACATTCACTCGAAGCGTCCTCCTCTCACACACTCTACCAAACTCAAGACACTAGCCTACATAGCTTCTCCTCTGAATCCGCCCCACAGGGCCGTATCATCAGCAAATAGCAACTGGCTCAACTGCCAACTCCGCCCATTCGCTTCCAACAGTTCCAAGCCACGACCCAGCACACTCGCGTTCACCTCTCTGACCACTCCATCCATATAGAAGTTAAACAGCCAGGGAGACATCACGCAGCCTTGTCTCAGTCCCACTTTCACTATGAACCAATCACTCAGCTCGCTCCCCACTCTGACACATGCTCGGCTGTCAGCATGGTAACTCTGCACCGCTTTCAACAGATGTCTGCCCACTCCATACAAACGCAACACCCTCCACAGCGCTTCCCTGTCAATCCTATCGTATGCCTTTTCCAGATCCATGAAGGCCCAGAACACATCCTTTCCTTTGGCAAGGTACTTCTCACAAACCTGTCTCACTGCAAAAATCTGATTGGTACACCTTCTACCACTCCTAAAACTACACTGTTCCTCTCCAATTGCGCAGTCCGTACAGTCTCTAATTCTTTTGATCAGCACTCTCCCGTACAACTTACCAACTACACATAACAGCCTGATACCTCTCGAGTTGCAGCATTCATTTTTATCTCCTTTGCCCTTATATAGCGGAACAATGCAGGCACTGCGCCACTCAATCGGTACCACGCCTGCCACAAAATACAAGTTCAGTAATCTCACCAACCATTCGACAATCGTTACTCCACCTTTCTTCAGGCACTCGGTCGCAACGCCATCCAAACCAGAGGCTTTCCCTGCTTTCATCACGTCCACCGCCTCCTGCACCTCTTCCCTGGTAATGTCCGCAATAAGTCTCTCCCATAACCGGCATCCGAGCACCACCACCCACAACAACAATGTCAGCCTCGCTGTCATTCTCGACATGCAACAACTCATCAAAATACTCGGCCCACCTCTCCCGTATATCACCACTTTCTAACAAAAACTGGCCGTTTTCATCTTTCACCACTTCCTCCTATCCGGTCTCTCTCTTTCTCACCCTTTTCACCTCTTTCCAGAACATCTTTTTTTTCTCCTCAAAATTCTGGCACAACCATCTGCCCCACCTGGCATCAGCGTCCCTTTTGGCTCTCCTCACCAACCACTTCACCTCGCTTCTCCTCTCTTTGTAGCTTTCATAAGCCGCCACCGACTTCACCTGCAACTACTCCTCAAACGCTCCTCTTTTCCGTGCCACCGCCAGTTTGGCCTCCTCGTTCCACCACTCATAACCTTTCCTTCTGCACCCACCCACACAGCGCACCACACACCTTCGCACATCTTAGCAACGCATCCCTTAACGCCTCCCATTCGGCCTCCACATCTCTCAGGTCCTGTCCTCTCACGTTGTTATATTCTTCCCTCAACGCCTGCTGGAACTCCACGGCTCTACTTCTCACATTCAGTTCACTCACTTTCACTACCTCTCTTCCTCCACCCACTCGTTTGTTGCCCTTCCACTTCTGCTCCACTCTTGATTTGCCTTCCACCAGCAGATGGTCAGACACTCCTCCACTCTCCCCTCTCAACACTCACACATCCAACAGCCTCCCCATCACTCTCCTTGATATCAGCACAAAATCCATCAGTGCTCTCTCCGCCACTGCACCATGGGCCATCCTTACTCATGTGTACTTGTGGATATCGCGCTTCTTGATCAAACTGTTCCCGACCACCAACTCCTGCTCCATACACAGACCTATCAGGTTTTCCCCGCTGTCATTTATACTGGGAATGCCATACCTTCCAATCACATTTTCCACCACTGCATCTTCAACTCACGTATTAGATCAATCAGTACAGCTACATTGAATTGACCTCCAAAACTCTCAATAAACTTACTCAGGTCAGTCCAGAATAGTTCCCTTTCCTCCTCAATCCTATTGCTACCTGGACCATATGCACTCACAAATACCCATTTTTCTACGCCTAAGTTAACTTTCACCCACATCAATCTTGAGGACGCCTCCTTCCACTCGGTAACGTTACTAGCGAACCGATCACTCAATATCAAAACCACACCTTCTCGTGCCCAGCCTTCCTCCACACCAGACTTTCTTCCACTTACCACACCAAACACACATTCTCCCTTACCTTTAAATTTCGTCTCACTCAGCGCCAACACATCGAACTTCCTTCTTACAAACATCTCACCAATCTCCCTCCTCTTTACATCATTCGTACTACAGCAACGCACATTCAGCGATCCTAACAATAGGGTTCGGAGCGTGAGCCTCTCCTTCTCCCGCTCGTCTTGCCGTCTTTGAAGAAGGGTTTTACAGAGAAAGAGATTCCTAGCCCCTTCCCCTGCTTACCTTTAGATATTTAATTGTTCACGGTTCAGTCATATCTACGATAGCTAAAAAAATTAGTAGTACGTTCCTCACTAGAGTCTTTCGAATTTTTATGTACGTTTTGAGGTCTAGTTCATGACAGGTGATCTCAATAGCCTTTTGACACAGACATATGCACATTCTTCAACCTTGACATACGTACAGAATTGCAGGCCGCTCCCAGTATAATCAAACATATCATAAAGGCTGCAACCTGGGCAAAATTAATGCAGACCAAACATCATAGCTCTAGACAACTCTTGCTTCATTTCGTTAAATAGAGAAATCATTGACCAGGGTTTCTTACTGTATGGGAAGTTGGGGCAAATTCCTACCTCGCGGCAACAACAGCGTATCGGGCCCGCTGCCGGTGGCTGCGTACAGTAGTAAACGGAACCATGGGGTGGCGGCAGGTGGGGCGGGAGGACCGAAGTGTGGTGGGGTGGGGCAGGGCAGGTGCGGAGGCACGCAGTGTAAGGGCGACATGGATACCAACAACCTATGAGAAGGGGTAAGACAGCTAAATAGTGATCGTAGCTCATAAAAGAGATGCTTTAGCTTTCGCCATACACACAATTGATTGCAAGTAGACCTCGATAAAATTATTCAGTGTTGATTATGTCACACTATAAATTAGGATACCATACAACAGAGTCTCTTAGTCTGTGGATCATTTGTTAAATCACAATATATAGCAACCAAAACCCTTATAGTTTAGTGTTGGCTTAAAAAAATCAGCTACTTTCCATTTAATTTGTTTTTGTTAAGTTGACGATGGTATAATGCAGCCAATAACAACGCATTTCAGACTTAGAAGAGTTTAATATAAAGAAATCTATCCACCAGCTAGTCGCTACCCTTCCCTCTGCGTAATACACTTGCTGCTTCAAACGATGTATGAGTCGATATACAGCAGCAGCCCACTAAGCTGGAGGGAGGAATGTGGGACAGGCAGTCAGACAGGGAAGGTGCCCTAACTACTCACCAAAAAAGGCTATGGTGAGTTGCCAAGTGAGGTGTGGAGGATATATCCCACATGCCCGGCACGGAGAAGAAGTTAATGTATATATGCATGTGTGTATGAGTGTACTTATGTACATATGCATATGTATGTGTATATGTATGTTTATACATGTATATGTGTATGTGTGTGTATGTATATTTGTGTGCATGTACATGTATATGTGTATGTGTGCGTTTATGTATGCAGATAGTTAGTGAACCATCTTGTTTTTCTGCGTGAGTGACTTTCTTGTTTTGGAACTGGGAAGGATGTGCGGTGTCT
>SDVV010037347.1:0-10849 GCA_016164225.1 Gammarus roeselii
TGGTGGCCGCGGTGGCGGCTCTGGTGGCCGCGGTGGCGGCTATGGCGGCAGCTATGGTGGCCGCGGCGGCGGCTATGGTAGCCGAGCTGGCGGCTATGGTGGCCGCGCTGGCGGCTATGGTGGCCGCGCTGGCGGCTTTGGTGGCCGCGCTGGCGGCTTTGGTGGCCGCGCTGGCGGCTTTGATGGCCGCGGTGGCGGCTTTGGTGGCCGCGGTGGCGGTTTTGGTGGCGGCTATGGTGGCCGCAGCGGCGGCTATGGTGGCCGCGGCGGCGGCTATGTTGGCCGCGGCGGCGGCTATAGTGGCCGCGGCGGCTATGGTGGCCGCGGCGGCTATGGTGGCCGCGGCGGCGGCTATGGTGGCCGCGGCGGTGGCTATGGTGGCCGCGGCGGCGGCTATGGTGGCCGCGGCGGCGGCTATGGTGGCCGCGGCGGCCGCTCTGGTGGCCGCGGTGGCGGCTTTGGTGGCCGCGGCGGCGGCTATGGCGGCAGCTATGGTGGCCGCGGCGGCGGCTATGGTAGCCGCGCTGGCGGCTATGGTGGCCGCGCTGGCGGCTCTGGAGGCCGTGGTGGCGTTCCTATTGAGGGGGCTGCTGTTTGCCGCGGCGGTGGCGCTGCGGGTGTTGGGTCCATCAATTATTGTGGGTCTCTGCAGTCGTCCGTCTCCCAGTTTTCATTGCTGAAGATTGGCCAAGCAAATGTCAATAGTCATGCAAACAAAATAAATTTTACTTCAGATTTAATTTCAGAAAATAGGGTGAAGGTGTTTGTGGTTGGTGAAACTTGGCTTGCAAGCTTGGATTGCTCTTGTTTTGTTGAGGTTCATTGGTTTTCTGCTGTAAGACGAGATTTGCACACTGGAGTGAGAAAACACGGTGTTTGTACATATTTGGAAAAATCACTGAAGTATGTGAAGGTTAATCTGGACTTACCATACTTAGCAGCAGTCTTTCTGGTTCAACTTGATTTGTGGATTTTGGTTGTTAATAGACCTCCAACATATGGTGATCAGGAAAATCTTGATCTGATAAGTTTGATAAGTGACTTCTTTTTTGGTTGTGAGGTGATCGTGTTGGGCAATGTCAACCTACCCTTGGTGAAGTGGTTGGATGAGTTGATGCAGGGAGAAAATGTTGACTTGACGGATCAACTGATTTTTGATTGTTTTGCATCTTGTGGCTTGCATCAGTGAGTGAGGGAGCAGACTTTTCTCTTGTCTGGCAACATTCTGGATTTACTTTTCACAATCGAACCGGATCGTCTTGGGATGTTGTTGTTTTGGCTCTATTTCCGAGGTATGCTCACTCACCTGTTATTTGTTTGTAAATGTCTTGGATCCTGATGGTGTAAGCCACCAAGCTCAAAAGTATTCTTGGCACTGGGGTAACAACGGCGCAATTAACGAAGCATTGTCATGAATTAATTGGCCTCATGAATTTGTTTACCTGGGTGTTTGTGAGGCATATAGTGTGTTCCTCACTATATTGAGGAGTCAGATAAACTTACATGTGCCTCTTGCTGGAGACTCGCCTAGGGTACCATGGTCTGTGAGGCCTCCCCACAGGTTGAAGGTGGGGAGAGCAAATGCGTAGAATGAGTACAAGATTTCAAGAAGGGGGTTTGACAGAAATGATCAAAATACTTTAGAATCATGAGCTATCTTTCTTGATCTCAACGGTCAGTTTCTGAATCATGCTTTGTTCAGCTGATCTCAGTTAGAGGAATACCTTATGCAACAGTATAGTGACTTCCCAAAGCTGTTCCATGCTTATATATGAAGGAAGAAGAATGGTCGTCTTGGGGTTGGACCACTTCGTAATGCAGTGGGACAGCTGGTTTACGATCCACTGGTGATGGCTGAGCTCTGATCATCTGCCTTCTTTGACATATATAGAGAGGATGTTCCTCCCAATCCTGCTCCTTTCCAGTTATTTGATGGCAAAATGAGCAAGTTTGCCACAAGACCTTGGAATGTTCATGGCGTTCTGGCAGGGCTCAATGTTAGTTCAGCAATGGGCATGGAAGGACTCCACCCAGAGTTGCTGAAGGAGTGTGCTGTGCAATTTACACAGCCTCTCTTTATAATCTTAAACCTTTCTCTGCAGAGTGGAATGCTACCTGATGCATGGGAAGAGTTCATTGGTGATTCCAATTTTTAAAAGTAAATCTAGATGTGATCCCCTCAACTATCGTCCGGTTAGCCTTACCACTGTTTGTTGCAAATTGATAGAGAGAATTGTGGCTGCTGAGCTGGTGAACTATTTAGAAACTCACTAGCTCTTTTCTTCTAGACAGTTTGGATTAAGGAAGGCTAGATCAACAGAGGATCAGATGATACTGGTCTATTTGGATGTAGTTAAGCCTGTTTATGCTGGTTTGGTTGTAGATATGACCTGCTTGATTTTTCAAAGGCATTTGATGTTGTTTCCCATCCCATTTAGCTCCTGAAGTTGCAGTGAGACAGGGATTCAAAGGAATCCTGCTCAACATTGTTCTCCTAATTCTGTTTATATGTTCCAGATGATTTGAAGTTATGCATTGTTAAATGATATATTGAATTATTGAATTTTCATATGAGAGTACTGGGAAGAACTTTACTATGGTCAACGTGCTAGCCTGACACTCCAGGACTGGTTTCACACGTTCGGGCCAAGCTGAAATTTGTATGGAAGGATTTGACTCATTACCAACAAGGCATGACGCAACTTGATACTGGTTTCCTATATAGAGTACTAAATAATTACGAAGAAGTCTCTGAATGGTGATGCAGTCAAGTAGCTTTGGATTATGCCCTATGCTTTTCTATTGTAGTAGCTATAAGGGACTGTATTCAAATTCATTTTTTTTAATAATCTGAATATATCGAGAATAAAAGCTTTTGAACCTATATGGATAGCAAATAAAGTGTTACCCTAATATCTAGGAGAGGGAATGAGTAGAACACTGATAGAGAGCTCCAATTTGGTTGGTTGATTGAAGTCAATCAGTTAGCCCAGTCAATCTAGAATGGTAGTTCCCCTTGTATTTAATATAACTAGATATAGATTGATAACACTATTTGGGCTACCAAGCTCAGTAAGAAAAAGCATTTTGGCCACCTAAATCATCATGTCTCTCTCTCTCTCACTATTACTAGAATACTGTTCCACTGGCCCATGATTTTGTTTTAGCTGGTAGGTACCTTTTATTCGACAGCTAATTTAGGAACATTAGGCTTGAGTTAAAAGTTGCTTTACATAGCCAATCTAACTCAGACTGGTTCACTCTATTCAGTTATTTAGCAACATGAAAGCACACAAGAGTCTCCTTTATTACTATTAGATCTATTAAAAATCATATTGACTGAACTTCAATCAGGTTGCAACTTTGCCTCATTTCAACACTATTGGGATTTAGTGGAAAATTGGGAGAAACTTCACTTCTCAGGTTTATTTGCGCTGGTCTAAACCTTGGGCAAGTAGATTTCCCCATAGTGGATTAAACGTCATGATAAACTGTCATATGCAGTCAGTGAGTAATCCACTGTTCTGGTAAGTGTGGCACTTCCCTAATGGGTTGCAAATAAGTTCACCAAAAGTAATATTTGCAATAAGATTAGTTAGATTGTGTTGCTGACAGTTGTGTGCAGTTGTTGACTGTCTTCATTGTTTGTCTTCTTTGGACCTATTGAGCGCATTCCGACCAGCGTCCTGCTGCAGTGCTTGTACTGTGCGGTTCTTTTTGATTGCTGGCCCGCTGAGGTGTACTGCCTCCCATGCCTGCATGATCTGTTGGTGGGGCTGTTGGAGGCTGCTAAGGTGAGATATCATGTGGCTCTTCCCTAATGGGTTGAAAATAAGTCCACTAATAATTTGATTAAAGTAGATAGCTATAACAGTTAGAAATGGCCCTTCCCCAAAGGGATGTAAATAAGCCCACAGTAAGTACAAGTGAATTGGCATTGAAATAAAATGTAGGGTGGCACTTCCTAAGGGATGTAAATAAGCCCACAGAAAATACAAGTGAATTAGAATTGAAATTAGATGTAGGGTGACACTTCCTAAGAGATGTAAATAAGCCCACAACAAATATAAGTAGATCACTGCTAACCAAATTAGATATAGCTATATAGTGATACTGCCTAGGAGAAGTTAAATGCACTTAACTGATGATAGCTCTACCCAAGGTATTAGTGAGGAATGATATATTTTCTAAGATATTGCCCAATAAATTATTCTCATTTTGTGAACAGTGGATAGACAATTGGAAGCTATGTCTTGAAGCGATGGGGAGCTGAGTATTTTTTCTATTAATAGTGTAGCCGGATGCATAGCATGCCGTCTCCTTTTAATCATGTACACCAAATGCAGACTGTGTTTGTTTACATGCAGTAGATGACCAAAATACCACTATGTCCCTGACTTGCATAATTTTCACTCATTACTCGTTATAGATACTATTAATATCAGTTATAAATAGTTCTTGCAAATGTGGGTCAACCTCCTTACATGTCCGCTGTGAAGAAACTGATTGCTGATGTGGTTTCTGCCCAGCTGACCCTCCAATAGTTGCCTCAATAACCGCTAAGCGGGCCCGGGTCGTGGGCAAACGTGATGTATGTTATATAAGTTGGTGTAGCGCGCGGGAGAGAGCAGTAGTAGTCGTCAAGTTGTAGAGTGAGCAGTGTTGTGAACGGATGCACCAGCTGTTCCGTACGAGCTCATGGTAGACGATTTATTTGACGGTTGTAAGGAATTTTCTAGACCCGTACTTTTACGTTCAGTGTTCCTGGTATTGCCATACCAGAATTCCTATGTTATTGATTGTCTTAGGACCCACCTATTGATTATTACCAATAAGTTTCTGACGTCAACAGTGGTGACCCGGGTACTGTCCTGAGAGTGTCAGCTGGCTCCTCCTTAGCAAGCCAAGTAAACATGGAAAGTTGTAGGGAATCAACATTGCTTTTTTGGGTGCTTTAATGTTAGACCTATTTTGTCCGTGCTTCCCAGGAATACCCGTTAATCATACACCTTCTAATCCATCACTGAGTGTTTTGGTTATTAATTGCTCTAGTTGTTGTTGAATCCATATATAAAATAAACTACCTTGAACTATCGTAATCATTTGCCAAGAGCCTTGTCGTGCGGCCATCACCATGTCGCATTTCGTAGTTGTTTGAGTGGCAGGTCGAAGCTTGGTAGTGGATCGTTTGCTAGGACATATACTTTGATGAAATCCCAACTACGCGACTTCGATTTATTTTGGGTACGACGTTTGGGAATAGTACACATTCATATACCGGACCTCCTTACGTGGAATTATGAGATAGGGCGATTTCGTTGCATTGAAAGTTGTTTATTGTATGAGACTGAATACTTTGGCTGCTGTCCCGGCAAGTTATCAAACGCCAGTTCGTAGACGGACGTGAGGCAATTTATGAACACACCGGCCGAACTTCGAAACTTCAGTATTGTTACCATACGGATTTCGTACGTTCAAGGATAATTATCACCAACGTGAGGCAAGCCCACTGTTCATCACCACCATAGTAATTAGGCCTCTTACTGGGGAAATTGCATTTCATTATTGAATTAATCAGTAGTCGTAAGCGTCTAGGGACATAGCTGTGGATCAACTCGGAACTTCATTGACTCGTATTTGGGAATGGACGAACATAAGAAGAGTACTCGAGCTGAACAGCAACATCATTTGTCGTACCTACCAAACTCTGTGGAGGGGGAACTTCAAGTTGATGGATCACCAATTACCGGAATCCTGCGTGCCTATGCTGCTCGAGATAGCCAGTCCTGACAAACTTGTGTATCCGAGTAATTAGTGTAGTTTCGAATTAGTTTAGGCAAGCCCCCTCCTATTACAATAGCTAAGAAATAATTACGCAACATAATAATTTGATTGCTTATCATACATATGAATAATGATTCAATATAAGTCAGTCTTAGAGTAACATCTGAGTGATTGTACATTTAGATAGCTTGGGCACCATACCTTTCATGGTGAACTATTCATGATTTGATTTAGGCCTAAAATACTAATTATTAATCATGTAAATGAGTTGCCATCAATTAATGTTGGGGCTGTATGCTGAACACAGCAAGTACCTATCAATAAAAAGCTGCCTTATGTGAAATACTAATTTTCATCGCTATCATCAAACTCTTGCTTGATGTAAGATTTGTGCACTCACTACTCAAAGGCTTTTATTGTGGATGAAGAAGAATAATAGTTGAAATAGTACTCAAAAGCAGTGGATTTTGTGGCCTCAAAGACACACCATTGTACCTCCACTAAATCAGAAAGGCTAATACATATATTCATGTGGCTATCCAACACATGACAGCAGGCTCTTGGGAGTTTCTGAGGTTGTGTTGAGGGGGATTGGTAGTTTTCTTCATTCTCAAATTATGTGTGTTGGCGTTGATGTGAGCCGAGAGATGTTCTGAGTGGGTTTCCACAGGATTCAGTCTTGGGTCCAGTCCTCTTTCTCACATACATTAATTTTTGGATGGTTGGCCTTGTATCAAAGTTTGGCGGGTTTGCTGATGATTTTAAAATTTAATTGTATTTCCAAATGTCATGATGTTGTTGGTGGTGTGACAGCATCTTATGAAATTTGTCATTGAACCCTAGCAAGTGTGTTGTTTTGTTTTAGAAGACGCTTTGCTGGTTGGTTTGGTCCTGGTGCAGAGGCTGTTTACACTCTTGGGGGGGGCTTGTTTGGAGTTTGTCCAAGTTCATCGGGATTTAAGAGTTCATGTGGATGTTGGTCTTTGTAGTGATTTGCTTAGGTCGACAGTGAATAGAAGCCCAAATTTTATGGTCACACTCTTTGTGGCACATGTCAGGCCAATTCTTGATTGCTGCTCCTGTGTGTGGAATCTTGGTAATGTCCAGAATGTGAAGTTGCTTGAGTCTGTTCAGAGGAGGTGGACCAGACAGGCGCATGGTCTGTCTGAGATGTCCTACCATGACAGGCTGATTGCTCTTGATATGTTCTCAATCAAGGGTAGGTTACTGAGAAGTGACCTTAATGTATTGAAGAATTCTAATTCTGTATTGTGACACGGAGGGTTTCGATTTGTCCATTCTGTTCCAAAAGTGGCTGGATGGTAGGACGCGGGGACATAGGCACAAACTCTTGATGCCCCACTGCTCTATGGATGTGGCAAGAAGGTTTTTAATGTTTGATGCATTAGGATATGGAATGAGCTGCCTGTTGCTTTTGGCAAGTCTTCTACCATTTCTTCTTTCAAGGCAGGGTTGGCTGAGTTCATGGGGAATAGGTTATTTGAGTGCTAGGGTCTTGCAGTCCCAGACATGTTGGCAAATCTGTGGTGTGATTTGTCCTGTTGCTTGTTTTTTCATGTTGTTTTATACATATGAATAGCTATGTGTACATGTATTTGCTTTCATAGTTTTTTGCTGGGTTGTAGTTGTTCTTTGGGTTTTCATGCAAGTGGCTTTGGGTTTGTTCTCTGGAAGCTAATGTGCGCATCTCTTCTAGCATCTTCCCGTTGCTGTTCTGCGGAGCCTTAGTAGGTGCTGGCCCACATGGCTGTGCTGGCCTCTTTTGGCTTGGTGCACCTGAGGACTGGGTATACTGAGCAAAGGTAAGAATTTAAACCACTTTGGAGTGACTGAACACTGCGGACGACAGGCTGTGTCCTTACGTGAGTATCTTAAGTACAGTTTATAATTGTCGGCAAATGCCTTAAACATGCTTAGAAGGTTGTGTTGAGGGGGAAAATTAATATTGTTCCCGTACCGAATACTAACTGACACCAACAGGAATCAAACACAGAGACAGTTCAATATGTTCGTATACGCCCTGTGCTGAAAGCTACAGCTTCGTTGCAACGCTCTAGGAAGTGCAACGCTCCCGTGCCAAATAATAACTGAAAATTGGCTCTGAAATGCCATCCAGTTGAACCAGTAATCTTTTTAATACCTCTGGAATTTGAAATTGTTTCCGTACCGAATACTTCTGATTTTTAGCTGGTTATGGTGTACCTTGAAAATTTTATTTGCATTAGTCTGTTTTTACTGAAAACAAAACCTTTTAAGAGGTCATATACTGATCAGTGTTTTACCAGATGGTACCACTTTTATTGTGAAAAAAAAAAACTTTTTTGAAAGTGGTATTTTTTTCTGAAAATAAAACCTTCTAAGAGAGTGTTAATAAACAACTCGGAAATTGAAGTTGTTCCCGTACCGAATACTGACTGCAACAAACAGTTTCTGTGGCTCATGTTTAGGTGGCTGTTGTTTGTATACACCCTGTGCTGATAGCTGCTGGTGACGGGAATTTGTGTTTTGACGCTCCCGTGCCAAGCGGTGACTGCTCGGGGCTGGGCCGTGCTTGCTGGCTGCTTCTGCCGGTGGAACGGTGGTGGCGCGGGTTTCTGTTGAGAGTTCTGTGAGGTGTTTTGTCGACCATGCCTGGGACTGACTTCGAACTGTACGACTTCATCTTCGCCAAGGTCAAAGGTTATCCTCATTGGCCTAGAAGGATTGAGCCATTTGAACCTGAGCCCAATGGTGGACCCCCCAAGAAGTACCCTATTATTTTCTATGGCACCAAAGAAACAGGAAACCTCAAGGCAGAGGACTTGTTCCCATACCACGAGAACAAAGAACGTTTTGGCAAGCCACAGAAACGCAAGCTCTTCAATGAGGGTCTCTGGGTGATTGAGAACAATCCAGACTTGGACCCAAACATTGTGGATGTGTGCCTTCCCGGGGTCCAAGCTTGCCTGGAGTCAGACCGGGATGAACTTTCTCCTGGCTCACCTGGTGCTGCGTGTGGCCGCGGTGGTGACTCCGAGACGGGTGATGGGGCCTTGTCTTCTCTCATTGCGTTGCTGGATGCTGCGGAGGGTGACGAGGATCTGCATTGCTTGCCTTTGCAGCCGTCCGGTAGTGTCTGCAGTGCTGGTGTGGGATGCGCAGATGCTGGGGGGCCTGGTGCATCTAGGCGTGTCAGTGCTGGGGGCGCCTCTGTTCACTCTGGTGGTTCTGATGTTGGTGCGCGCTGTTCCTTCTGTGACCGGATCGTTGGTGGCGTCTCGATTGGATGTTTCTTGTGTGGATGTAAGTTTCATGCAGATCCCGCATGTGTTGGGATTGACAGGGGCGTCATTGATTGTGTGTGTAGGGAGGGAGGGAACGCCGTGAAGTATTTTTGCTGCAGGTGCAGGAGTGGGTTCGGGGTGGTGTCTGGTGTTGGTGGTGGAAGTAAGTCGGATCTTCTGTCAGCATTTGATCAGCTGCTTGCTGCTGTGGGATCAATCTCTAGGGAGCTGTCTGAAGTTTCTGAGAGGTTGGATGCAATGTCTGCTGAGGGAGGTGTTTGTGCTGTCGTGAGTGGTGCTGAGTTGTCTGTGAGGGAGGTGGAGTTGATGATTGAGGAGAGAATAGCTAGGTCTGCTGCTGTGTGTGGTGGAGTCAGTGGCGGTCTATCTGCAGAAGATGTGATGGGTATAACTGAGGAGAGAGTGTCCAGTTTGATGAATGGTGGGGTGGTGCGTGCAGAGCTGAGAGAGCTGGATGATCAAAAACGTCGTAGAAGGTATGTTGTTTTGAGAGGTTTTGAATCTAGTGATGCTGAGGTGGTGAAAAGAATGTTTGATAGAATTTGTGGAGTTCTGAATGTGGGCACAATTGAACTGAGTGACATGAAGTGTCTGAATGCTAATGGCTTATTTAGAGCATGTGGTGAGAATGATGAGCAGAGGTATGCATTGCTGAATGCTGCAAAGGGGTTGATGCATGTTGATGAGTTTAAATCTGTGTATGTTCAGAGAGACCCGACTTATCGTCAGCGTCAGGAGTTGGTTGCTAGAAGAGCAATATTGCGGGACTCTCCTCGGGGAGGCGGTGGTGGTGGCAGCCGGAGGGATGATGGCCATGGGGGCCGCGGTGGCAGTGGCGGGGCTGATGTTGGTGGTAACCGGAGAGTCTTTGTGGTGGTGCTGGTGGTCGCAGTGTTGGTGTTCTTGGTATCTGCTGGCGGCCTTGGCCTTCCGACTGGCCGCGGTGTTGGCGGTCGTGGTGGTGCTGATGGTCGGGGTGTCGCAGGCGGTCGTGGTGTTGGCGGCGGCGGTGTTGCTGGCGGTCGTGGGTTTGCTGATGGCGGTCGTGGTGTTGCTGGCGGTCATGGTGTTGCTGGTGGTCGTGGGGGTGAGGGTTTGCGCGGTGGTTTCGGTGGGCGCGGTGGTGCTGAGGTGCGCGGGGGCCCTGGTGGTCATGGCGTTGGTGTTGCTGTTGGGCGTGGCGGTGGGGTTGCTGGCGACGCTTTGTCCGGTTTTGGTGGTCCTGTTGGTGGGGGTGGTGGTTCTGTGGTTGCTTGTGGGGGCGTGGTGCATCTTTTACTTTGAAGTTTGGACAGGTGAATGTAAATTTTCTCATGAACAAGATGTATTGCTTGGTTGATTTGGTCGGGTCCTGCGCCTTGGATATTATTGCTGTGAGCGAGACTTGGCTCACTGCTTTGGTTCCTTCGTCCTTCATTTCGTTGGAGGGTTTTGATGTTGTGAGGGGTGATACTAACAGCGCTGTTTGCAAGCATGGTGTTTGCTTATTTGTGAAGAGGGGGGTTTGTTTTGCTGAACGCAACCTTAAGTGCCCTAATGTTGCTGCCATTCACTTGCTGGATGTTGATGTCAGGGTGTTGGCTGTCTACCGTCCCCCATCTTATGATGAGGCTTGCAATTCTTAGCTCATCCAGCCGATCTTGTCTTTTTGTGCTGACCGTGAGGTCTCTTACCTTTGCAGCCCCCTCCAGCAGGCCCACAGCAAGTGGGGAGCAGCAGAGCCGGGGGAGGCCAGCACAGCCATGCGCGCCAGTATGCTA
>SDVV010037348.1:0-10849 GCA_016164225.1 Gammarus roeselii
ATATATTTTATCCATGGTTACTGCCGATAGTTTTGGGCACCCTCCTTGCCGAATTTATTTGGATGACACTGAGTGTATAACCTGCCAGGAACAAGATCTTATTCGTAGTGGGTGGAGTTTTGCAATTCACTGTAACACGTATGTTTGCTCTTTCTTTCCAAGTTAATGACATCTTCAGAGTCGGTTTGCCTTGTATCTATAACAAATATAGTTCTTCCTGCAAGGAAATTTTGTCTCGTGATGAGATGAAAGCTGTTACGTGTCCCTATAGTCAAAAGTGTTTGATGGTATTAGTAATTGACAAATGGATGACACGACTCCATCTTTCTTCTACGATGCTTCTTTGATTTATGTTTTTTCGTTACTTTTTCTGTAGTCTTACCTCCAACCATGGCTTTCTTTACAACATCTTGAGTGTAGCAATGCCGTGTTTCTTTGTTGATTTTCGCATATCTTTCTGCTCCGAGCAATCGTGTGCCATGTTTTGAGCCATATCGGCAGCTACAGGCAGTAGAGTTATTCGTAGAAAAGCAATGTACGTCTTACAAGACTGGTTATAGTTGAGAAGATATGGCTCTAGCTACTTTTAAAATGCAATACGCATAGGCTCGATCCACCATCCTTGAACGGGATGATACCGCTATCACCATCTCGTAGATCGATGGAAATGGAATCAATATGACTACGCTGTAATTTTTATAATCGACATGTGCACGCATTAATGAATAAGCTTTATTATTTGAAATAACATCACGAGTGATTACTTGCTTGCCGCCCATAAAGCTGCGTGAAATTATATCAGAGGAAACGTTCATGTACCGTACATTATCGTTCATAAAGGACATTTTTTTGCTTACGGTACCTCTACCGACTTTATATTTACACATCTTTCCATCCATTAAATCAGCCAATCGATCTCCAACAAAGTACCAATTCACCGTAGCTTCAGTATATTTGAAATGTGACATGTTTTGTTGAATAAAGGCGTTAAACTTATGCGTTGTGTGGCACTATCATATTCAAACAATTTTCCTTCATCTCTCACGATTCGTTTCCTTAACAGATTTTTTCTGACATTGATTTCTAGCTCGGAGATGCATTATTCCAATGTATTGCCCAAGATATTTTCGCTAGAAACAAACAAAACAGTTTCATGCCCGACTCTTTCATCTTTATCATCAAAATATTCGACATAGAATACAATGTTGTATTGTTCATCGTGTTTTTTATCTTGAACCAGTCATTATAGAATACTTCTACAAGTCTTCGCTCCACTCTCCCTGTGACTGTATTCCTGGATAAATGTTGTAATAAACTTGAAGATCTATTCTTTTGGTACAATTGACTGCTGCCCAGTGATGCAACCTAGACAAAAAAGTCCTCAGGTTCCTGCATCATGCACTGGGTCCTACGTCATACTGACAACAAAACGCTTGTAGACATCAATATATATATATATACTCTAACTAGTTGGAAAATGAAACATGTATGTTCATGTTCAGTTATTTATATACATATGGTCATATTTACAACATCTTAGGAACATTTACAGAATAAAACCTTAGGACGTGGATGTGCTTTCGTCCCGGGTATACTCGCCAAATACGGCCTCGCTAGGCTTACGTCTCTTCCAAGTTAAATCCATGATTATATTAGCATCATCATCCACGACACATCGCTTCCTCTTTTTAGTGACGGTAGGTTCAACTTCAATGGATATTTTGGTGATGTCTGGATGCCCATAGGCAAGAGTTGTGCACGCGTCAACATAGTAGGGCTTGTTTTAAACTTACTGAGGCAATTTTTAGTAGTGCGTACATTTTGAAGCTGGCATGCTTGTGCGCGAGTGTTGTGTTTGGTCTCAAAGTGTGTGTATGTTTGCTGGTTATGGATGTCTCTGTATTGTTCACGTCTGATTTTAGCTTGTGTCTGGTACTTGACATTTTTTGCAGCTGATTTTGTGTCTTCGGATTCGAGCAACATGCTGTAACACTTTGGTTGCAAACATATGATTTTACTCGGGTAGTCGTTGACTGTTTCGCTTTTCAGTAGCCCCAGTTGTCCTTTCTTTGTTTCATCGTACAAAGGATGATTTTTGGGGTAGTTGGAGAAGTCCATGTATTTGGCCAGGGGAGGTTTACGCATTTCCGTCTCAATATCGGCCACGCCTTTGAACTGGAGCAGTAATAAGTCTGCGTCCGAGTAGATGAGCGAGACGTTGTCACCGTATTTGGGTTTCAGAGTGTCATATAAGAAGCTGTAGACTTTTGCTTTACCTTTCTCAAGCACGTAGAATCCAATTTGGAGTGGGTGAACCATTCGGACATTTCTGCTTGAGGATCATGATGACGGTTTCAGGGGCGATGGCGTAGCAGTTTTTCAAGAGGTAGTTCCAGCGTGTTTTCGGAACTCGTTGGCTGTGCACACGACCTTTGCTTCTAGACTATTGTTGAGCGGATTGTACAAAAGCTTCCGGTATATACTATTTGATAAAATGTTATATAGGGACTTTTTGACGGAGTTCGTAGACTCTTGACGTTCTTGGATATTTTTCATAATGAAAGATTTGGCGACAGGTTTCAGTTTGATTAAAAAAAATCGATGAACCTTGGTCACTTCCAGTCCTTGCCTGAGGAGTACTTTCAATAATTCCAGGGCCATGAGGTAGTCAGTTTGAGGCAGATGACTAGCAACTCGCTTACGATCTGCTCGTTTCCTGTTTTTGAGATGTTCCGAGACTGCCAAAAGATTTTTTGTGAAGGACGACACATCATCCAATCTAACTTCTTTGTGATGCGGCAGAAGTGGCAGCTTGTTTGTTTTTCGTGCAACTTCGTCGCTGACTTAGGCATCGATACAGACCATGTACGTGTATCCGCCAGAACAGTCAGCCTTTACCAAGTCGAATGCTTGAATTTCTTCGGGTGTGAGTTCGTGGATTTCACCAATGATAAAGGGTTCACTCAAGCATCCACCATAAAGACTAGTGAAGTCCCACATTGCTGCGGAAGACACAGGTTGTTTAGGGTCAAAGTATTCGCATCGGAGATTGCTTATCTTGGTAAGACCTTTTGTCAACGTCACAAATCCGCCTCTTGTATTTTTTGACAATCAGGTGGAATAGATCGATATCTATGACCAGCTCCAGCTCTTGCCTTCGTAGAGAGCAGCTTGCATTGCAAAGCCAAGGGTGTACACAAAATGGACGGGATCCATAGTGTAGTCGCGTTTCATGGTCTCCCTAAACTTTTGGAAGACTTCAGCCAGTAGCAACGTGTCGATTAATAGATGAATTATCATGTAGTCACGAAGGGTCTTGTAGTTGGCTGCCTGCCACATTTCAAGCACTTCAGCATAATCAGAATCCGATATTCATTTGCCTCGAAGTTGACTGGAAAAGTCTTGTTACGATGGGATGTCTGTTTGATCCAGCACAGAATCCAATGTGATGGCTTCGCAGCAGAAATTACCTTTTCAGGTAGCGAGTTCTCGAACTTTGTCACTGTAGCCGAGACTTGTGAGATGGGATTTGAGGAGAAGCATGTCATGGTCCCTGTCTTTGAGATTTTTGGCAAGACTATCTAAACTTGAGTTGTGAAAGGAGTAGGAGTCAATGAATTTGACACCGTAGCTGCTCGTGGCATTGTTCAAAGAGGCGGAACATTTTATCAGACTGTTTCGGCAACTCACGGATATTCGAGAAATTAGTGCCGTCCAATTCTCTTAATATAAATCTCATGTCATAGGCTGATGCATTGTGAGCTATACAAGGCATTAACTTAAGTTTCTCCGCGACTCTGAAGTTACAATTAAATAACAGAGTTCCAATATAGTTGCCAGATATAACTTCTTTGTTGGGTCCAAAGACACCCTCGATGTAATGATTATGGTGGCGAACTGTTTTTTTTTTTATATTTTGTTCCAAAAGTGTCCCTGCAGCACTCACATGTTTTGCTTCCGCAGTTTTTTTTAAGCCTTGTTTCGTGAGGACGGGGTCGGGATACAATAGTAAGGTCGACATGTAATCAATGTGCGCCAGCAACAAATTCTTGATGAGATGTGTCTCCATCTTCTCGAGCGGGAGTGAAACCGAATCGAATACTTTGTGACCTACAATTTTTCCGTCTTTATCCACTAGAGTATAACTATACATGCCAACTTGTGTATGCTAACTACATTTTCCCCTCTGTTTCAGGCTCCAGAACAGATTCACAGTCATAATAAGCATTAACGGGTGGTTTTATTGTTACATGCATGACTGAAAATTGGTACATTTCGCCTTCTTCAGGCATACTGATGTTTTGCAAGCCAGTACTGGACGAACACAATTTTATATGTCCAGCTTTTTTGCTTTCATTCATGCAATGCATACAAAACGGACAAAAAATTTGTCTCTATATGTCGTATCTCTGAATGTGGGCATAAATGTAGAGAAACATGAAATGAGCGCGACATGATTGGCTTCTAAGATTTGCACAAAATGAACCGTGCGTTCATCACAGGAGTCTAAAATGCCCCTCTATATACTGACACGACTAAGCCCTTCCTTTTCTTTTGTGAGCTGATAGAGTCTGATGTTCAGAGGGATGTCCTCTAAGGCAACCGGTGTGTTCAATGCGAGGTTAGGAAATTGGAAGCATGTGTCCTTGTACGGGAGATAAGTATGCTCCGCTTGTCGTTTGAAATTTGAGAGGTTTGCATGTGGTTTCAAGTGGAAATGTGTGATCAGGCTTTTGTTCACACAATTATTGATTTTTGTTTTGACGTTGACAATGTGGTAGCAGCCTAGACATTTTTTGGGCCAAGGAACATAATCAACCATACGTTTTGTTTCATTAGCACCAGTTGTGTAGTAGTTAAGCTCAACACTGGTTACTGTATTAATGCTCCCCCCACTACCTTCTAGCTCCTGTTTCTCTAATTTATTTTGGAAATTTACCCCAAGATTCTGAATCGGCTCACCTAAAAGTTTTTTTTTTTGTTAGCTGGATAGCTCTTGAGTTAAGCACCCAGTCCTTGTCATCTACAGATGCATCCTCTACTAATTTGCCATTTTAACATTCACGATGCACTGGAGTCCTTGGAATTAGCCTAATTTCAATGTAGCGTGTGCCTCTAATTCCTCGCGTCCTAATGTAATCGTGGAAGATATGTTGACATGTTCAGTTTATCGATATATTTTGAAGTTACAAAATTGTTTTCCAAAATTCCTTTCGAGGTAGATAGATAAAATATAGGCTCACGTATTGGATCAGTAGCCTGAGCGACGAAGGGGTCCGAAGACGGAGCCGATCCATCAGTAGGCTAAAAATTTTGAGGGAGGTGTGTTATCGACGAGATCAAGAGCACAAATAATGTCTGAGCTTCGGCATCGCCGTTTTATACTACAGTTACCATACCCTGCCAGATAACCCTCAACAAAATGGGAACATACACTGCCAGATGTACGATAACGAAACCAAATCAAAACCAAAACATAACGAAGCTATACATGTTGTAACCTGTTGGCCTGCCTGCAGCGGTGGGGTCTTATAAAACTGGTGCCGCTGAGGCGATGGACACACACATCATCAGCTTCTCGCTGAGTAAACATTCTCTTCAAGATTGATCAACAAGCCCAAAACATGGAGTTGATAAAAGTAGGAAATCTTGCAGTGCCCTATAACCGGACTTCCCAGAGGATTGCATTCGTCGAAGGTGGAAATTTTGTGTCAGCAACCTTAACAACTTTTGAAGCCTTCTTGAACAGTTTGAAGATGAAGGGACATGTGACTGTTTTAATAAGACGAAACTCGTCGAGTGTGGAGCTCGAATGCAAGTGTGAAGAAATATCGCTTGTGTTCTTGAACACTAAATCTATAATGCACACGTCTATAATTGTAATAACTCCCGACTTTATAGTTAGCTTCCTCAGTCATGAGATTACGATGCTGAATCGCAGTACATCTCAACCCAAATCTCTTGAACGAACCTCGGAAGACAAACATCTATTGTTGGACATACCAGACAGATCATTCTATAGGGGAAGCGCCTTCTCAACCTATGCTGAATATGTTCATGAAAGAAGTTGTTAACACTATTTTTGTACGCATCAACCTTTGTAATGCATCATGTACGACTTTGTAAAATTATCCTGATGGAAGATAAGCTCGAGTCTGGTGCAGCTAGTGCCAGGCATGTGTCTGCCACGGTGGTCCCTGCCACGGTTGTCGAGGTTGCCATTCTTGAGGCTGCTGCCATTGCTGGCAGTGATGTACAGGCAGCAGATGACGCTGGTAGTTTGGGTCACCGTGCCTAGGATCACCCTGATAGTTTGGGCGATGACCGGTCCTGATACGGCGATTTGCTGGAGAGTAGTGCGTCAGTCTGCACATGAAAGTTTATATATTTAGAATAAGAAACATTTTCCTCAAAATTAGAAGCTACTTTGATCACAGAGTCCAAAAAAATTGTAGACATTTTCGTTTAACATACCGTATCATTTCTGAAGTTCCGGATTGATCTGGCCTACCCCGATCGAGTTGTTACCACGATATGTTGAATAAAAATAGTAATGAATTAACGAAGATAAAATCGATCTGGAAAAAACATACGGAAGCCACATTGGTTGATGTCATAGATGTTGGCATGACCGATCTAACTTTAGAGATGTAAAAAAATAGCTAAATTACCTGGTTCTGCTAAACGGGTTTGATTTCAGCATATCCTTGTTGGGATACATCTTCAAAGGAGAGAAACTATTTTTAAATTAATAGTTCATTGTAAAATAGTCAGTTGTGTATCACTTGTTGGGTAGGATGGAGACGGCTAGGTATGCGGACGTCAATATCTTCAACTATCCCGCACGATTGTCTGTGAGTGGGTTCTCATCTAGTGGGAAGAGTGTCCTAATTGGAAAATTGATTACTAAATACACTGATAGCTTCGACGAGGTGGTCATTTCGGGGTCAGAGCACTTTCCTGTACAGAAACACGAAAAGATAAAAATTCATACAGGACAAGTCGCATTCGATCCACTATCCAAAAAATCGAAATGTAGACTCCTTGTAGTGTACGACGATTCCATGTTAGAATCCGAGTCTCTACGTATTATCGCAAATGTTTTCTGTCATGGACACCACGCAAATATCAGTGAGGTATATTTAAACCAATTGCTCTTTCACTCTAATCCATTCCACCGCACAATAGCTTGGAATACCGCACACTTTCTTATACGCATGCGCGATATACAACAATTACGTTACTTTGGCAAAACATTCCTGGCAAAGGACAAGATTGAGTCGTTTATCTTCCTATATAAGTGGCATATGGAACAAAAACAATATGGGCACATCTTGGTCGATTTCACACACCCAAGTGATTCGAAACTCTTGATTAGAGCCCAAATTGCAGGACATGAATTTGAACAAGCGTTACCTCTATAAAATATAATGTATGTCAGTTTTGAGATTCGTATTGAATTAGAATGAAGAGTGTCTACTACAATCCAGAGGCTGTTGAATTCTTCTCCAGCGCGAAGGCCCTACATCAAAACATTTGTCCGTCTACAACAAAGCGCGATGTCGAAAAATTTCCTACAAGGGTCGGAGACTTATACACGATTTAAACAAGCTCCCTTGAAATTTACCGGATGCCTATTCACAGCTGTGCGTCTTGGATCGATTCTTTGTGTGGATGTTGCCTATATGAAAGATTAAGCAGATAAAAATGACGGAATTTTATATTTATTTATCGTCATTGATATGTACAGCAAATATTTGTGTACACAACCCTTGCAAGCTATTACATTTAAAAATATTATTACATCATTAGTTACTATATTCAACGAGCTAGACTGGCTAACAACTCGGATCTGTTCAGATCAGGGGACTGAGTTTATAAACAAAAGCTTTAAAGCTTATTTGGCTAGCAAGAACATATTCATTTATTACACCTACAACAAAGCCATTAAAGCATCACCTGCTGTACAGTCATATGAACGTTGTAACTGAAGTTGGGTAAATATATGCATGCTAAAATGACGGCACGCTATATAGATGACTTGCAAACAATTGTGAACTCGTATAATATGACACCACATTCATCATTACTAGGTCGCATACCCTTTGACGTTTATATGTGAAAGAATTGAAGTGCATAGTAAACAACTAGAAGCGTACGTACGCTAACAGGGCAGTGATCTTAGTCTCAAGTCATTCAGGAAAGGATATGAACCAAAGTTCACGAAGGAAGTGTTTCGTATTTCACGTATTATTCAAAATCATTACCCCCGACCTATGAAATTACACCGCTCGATACTGATGACCCTATCAAAGGTTTGGCCTACAGACAGGAGCTAGTTCAGTGAGACAGACCGGATATTTATTCTATTAAGGTCTTGAAAATCCGAACTAGACGGAGCAGTAAGCAAATCTACGTAATTTAGACGAATTATCCCGATAGCAAACTGACGTGGATTAATGATGGATTCGTCGTAGCGTTATGTGTGATAAACGCACTTTGAAACGAAAATTGATTATGCTAAATAAAATCAACTAAAATCTACCGAACGTTGTCAACTCATCAAACTATTAACTGATAAAGAAGCTAAAATCATCTGCGAAATATTTACAGATATACTGAGCGGAAAATTGGTCTGTGACAAGCTAACCAAGTCACGGATAAATAAATTTTTACTCTATAATAAAACAATCAGGTTGAAAATCATCGGGTAGTTAATCATCCGGTAACAAAAGGAAAACTTTATCAACCCTGCATGGAGGGTTCCTGTTAAATTTGCGATTACCCACTGCAGTGAGTTTATTGACAAAAATAATTCATGGATGAATCGGTTTACTACCTAGTTTCAAAATTCAAGATGGATTAGCTTACAACTGATCATATGAGCGGTAGCGCTTCACCCTTATGGCAGAACATAACTGTGAACAGCCTGGAATAGCACCAAAATTATTTAATTCTATTTCAGTGAAATAACACTTAAATTATCTAATTTTGTCCAAAGACCATATCGCACTAGTATCACTACAAAAAATGATGAAACACCGGAACCGATCAAACAAAAGGAGCCAAATTATTACGATGTTGCAGTACTATATACGGCCTCGTTGTTCCCCGTGGCTAAATCCTTGTCCCCTGGTTTGCGCCACTGCCTGAAAACAAATACACCCCTTATATTTGAACCGAACAGCATTACTAGTCATCCCAATGTCCAAAATGGTATTCACGTTCTCGATCTATTCCAAAAATTATTGGTCAACAAGACAGTGATAAGCAAAGATGTCAATGACGTCATTCAAACGTTCCTGGATAGGCTGCCTAAAGCATTTCACATAAATAAACTATTGAAGCTTGAAGAGGAGGACGAGATAGACAGATTCAGGGACAGTTTATAAAGTAACACAGTATTCGTAACACTGGCATAGCACTCGTGAACACTGTTATAAATTCACTGTATACAAAAATCACAGAACAGCGTAAGCTGCTACTAGACCCATGTTCGACCGTGACAGTGTGAAACAGGTATGCAACCGCACCACTCGCACGAGGTAGATCCTTGTTTGCGACCACGAGATGAGCTCCTGTGAGCACCCAACACTGCACTCTTGAGCATGACTGGCATTATAACGTATGGGAATAGGAAATATATATGAATGCTTAGGCATGGAAACAACAGAAATAACGTTAGCAAAACCGATATTTGTCTACAGTACCTTGTATCGTAACCCTGATACTAAAATGAAAAAAAAAAAAACTTTAAATATCTCTCCTCTGGAGGATGTTCAAGCGCAGGTCCACCTCACACCGAGACACAGAAGCTACTGCCACGGCACCGTGATCGGAGCGCGAGCAGCGTCCGAAGATGCTCTCTCATTGACTGGTGGTATGAGGGGGGTAACCAGCGTCCGAGGTGGCTCTCTCATTAGCTGCCGGGATGGGCGAGGGAGGGCATCGTCTGGGTTCCGCTCTCTCATTGACTGTTGGAATGGGCGGGGCAGCCAGTGTCAGAGGTTACTCTCTCACCCAAGACTAACACCCTAACGTGTTGGAACAAGGCTATTTTGACGTCCCTACACGCAGGGCTGTTTCGAGGTCCCTACACGCAGGGGCGTTTTGACGGCATAACGCGTCATGGTGGCATCATGCTTATGTAGAGTATCGATGCATGCCTGAATAATTTCATACCGAATCAGTATAAATATATAGCTGAGCTCTTAATAAAACATTAGAACATCAGTAGCCATGGGGGTGTCACGTTTTTTTGAGCATCATCTAATGATTTATATCATAAATCTAGTTATTACATTGCTGGCTTTTATTTAATCGCTCTACAAATAAACTCATATATTTTTAAACAAATCACGTGTGGTGTGACATTTGGTCATAATGTGATAGCATATATAGCAAACAAAGAGAATACCAGTGCGAATATCGTAGATAGTTTTAAATGATACAATCGCAGAAAATACCATTAAACTAATTAAATCTATGTCACGTGTAAACTGATTAATACAACAGTGATCGGATCAAGTCATTAGCAAGGTTGAAAAATTCATCATGAACGTGTCCGGGAATCAACATCCATGCAAGAAGAAAAAGAATATGTGTGGAATTTTAACTTTGGATGCTGCTTGTAAATTATTATGCAACCGTTAGATTTATTATCAATAAAATTATCATATGAATGTATGTTATTACTATCCATAAACACTCAGAGCACTAGCAATGAAATTGCAGACATACAACATGACATGCAATGAATTGCAATACAGTATGCCTAGCATTGAAAATGCGATAGAAATATCAAAGGTAGCCTGTATGTATGTATATATATATATGTATATATATATGT
>SDVV010037349.1:0-10849 GCA_016164225.1 Gammarus roeselii
GATACCTCCCCAAACACGATTCTTTGAAACAAAGCAACAGTTCATTAGGAGGATCGACCCCTCACATAACATAACATGATTCTTTGAAACAAAGCAACCATTCCTTTTTTAGATTGAGTGTCTCTTATGGCTCGACTACTTCGTAAGTGGTTTTAGTGGCAAGTGAAATAATGGCCGAGTAAGCAACAATAAAAAATATTGAGGGAAAACGACGATGCATCATCAAGATCAGGCACTGACCCATGATCCTTCCGTATCGCCAACAGCAGCAACAGTGCCGAAATATACATAAAACACAGACAACACACTTTGGCTCTCTGTACACCACCATTTCCTAACCTACAGACAACACATCTATGCATTAACAGACACACGTGCTTCACAGCTCATGCACCAACTTTTCATTGAGCTAACACGGTCCTACCGAGTCCCCCACCGGAGGTGGACGTGGAGGAGTTGAGGTTGCCAGAGTTCCCTCTCGAGCCTATGGTTCGGGTACTACACTGCCCTTCAATCATACTAGCATAGACTAAGGAACGCATTTCTCTGAGCCCTGCGATGGCGGGGCGCGTCCGATGCAGTCGAGCACGTCATGGCGTCGTACCCAGCTATTGGACCCTGCAGGCTCAATCATACCACGTCGGTGCGCGAGCCGAGGAAGCGCTCGCGGGACAGGATCAAATTTCCTCAGGTGTGTAGGCCTAATGTAACTACCTGCACCGTTCGTAACATTCCTAACATGTAGAAGTCGGTGAGCATCAGGCCTTTCGAGGAGGAGCTGGGGCTATGATCGAAGGGGCAGGAGCAGGGGCTAACATCGAAGGAGAAGGAGCTGGGGCTAACATCGAAAACAACAGTGCCGCTAATAGTAGATTAGATTAGTGTCAAGGCTTTGGAGTGCACTAGACTCAATGTCCTTCTGGCACCGGACGTCAATTCAGCCGCCAGTGCTGCATTAAGTCATCAACAAGTCATCGGCAGTCTCCGGAATTGCTTCGTCCCACGGCATGCTCAGGTCACCACAATTCGTAGAGAAAGGTCAAAAGTGTTTTATTCAAAAAGAGTAAAGAAAAAAGATCCTCTAGAATGAGGGAGCCTATCGGTAGGTAAGATGAAGAACTGATCAATTCGCAACAGGTCCCGCCAACGCACTACTCGGCTCAAACGATGGGGTTACCTGCCGGCTTCTCGACGCAGTATTGCTGGTGCAGCAGCCGCGGCAAGAGCGAGAAAAGGTTCCTGAGGTGTGGCGTGTGGTGGAAGCCCGCCAGGCCCCAAAGCAACAGCTGCTGGCGGCAGCGCGCCACCACCTTCAGGCTCTCGTGCTCTGACACACTCAGGCGGATCAGCAGTACATTCTGTGGGATGGGCACGGTTAATTTAGAACCACTGCTTTATTAGAAGTGTCGCCGAAGCAATCGCATGCCCTACCCACCAAGATAAGCAAGGCTATGGTGAGGGTTGTTTTTATAACAGTTACGAATCAATCACAGTAGAGACGAGCATAGAAAAATTACCGTTTGGTATACTTGACTTGACCCACGTGTATTTGTGCTTTAGCTATTTAAAGATTGACACTTGATCATATACAAGATTGTATTCTTCACTCATCATTCCATCAAGGAGCTATTTTAAATAACGCGGCCAGTATAGATTCTTCCGTTGAAATAAGGGGCACGAGAGTGTGCCCTTCTTTAAGCTGACCTGTGTGTTGCTCTGACAGAGCACGAGCCCGTGTCCATCAGCCCACACTAGCCCGGTGACGCCGCCTCCCGCCCCCAGCACCGTTTGAAGGAGGGTGCCATATTGCAGCGACCACACATTCACCAGACCGTTCTGGCTTCGGTCACAGCCTGCAAAGAGGGCACATCATGTGCTCATCAGGTATTGCAAGCACGGGTAATAATGATGAAAAGTAGTATTGATCTGCTTTTTTATACATTTTTATCTATGGCTTTATCTAGCTTTAAAAAAAAACAGTAGCCGACTTGAGTCGAGATCCTTATGCGCTGGGAACAAAAAAAGGTAGGAAATATAGATACGATACCTGAGACGCGCTCAAGCATGGAACTTCACACACATGAACAACAAAAATTAAAAGAGGGGAACCGAGCTGGAGGAAAAAGTTGGGAAAATTATAACTTTTGTTATCTCAATTCTCTCGATAAAAATCTATTTCTCTGTAATGTAGTATGAGCCGTAGTGTTAGCATAGCGCTTCTGCTTTATTTTCGAATGAATCATGATGAGGAAACATTACAGAGACGTATTTACCAGAGAATCTTAATAACATTTGTCGAAAGTCGTTTTCGACAGATTTAGACCTTTGTGTTGTTTTACCTTAATCGAAAATTTCGAAACTTTCAAGTTTCTCGACTATCTCCGAGTTATTAGGTTTTTACTAAACATGTCGGCTCGGCCCCAGTTGTCGTTTAGACAGAAAATGGCGTTTGATGCCTCCGGCGGCAGGCTGAACCCCACCCCCTCCCCTCCCCTCCCACCTTCCCATATAAGTGAGGTCTACCTTACTCCGGTTTTCGTGAGGGCTGGGAAAAGCTGCTTCCCTTAAACAGACGTTATTGCGTTTCAAGATAGCAGGAGGAGGAGGAGGCCCCCTATGGCTCTTACTACATTACAGAGAAATAGCTTTTTATCGAGAGAATTGAGCTAACAAAAAAGGTTATATTCTCTTCTATTTCGTAAGAGCCATAGTGTTAGCATGGAAAATACCATCATGTAGCGCAAGCTGGCCTATGCCAGAGCACAGAAATTGGATGGATCGGCTGCATCTTAAACTGAGTGTTCACAAATAAGCGCTTGCCGTGTAAGGAATGGGAACACATTTGTATAAATGAGGGTAATGACTGTAATGATCGGCTAATACAAGCGTTGCTCGGTGCCAACCACAGCAAAATGCTAGCTCCTAGCGGCAATCTAATATGCGGGCCTTGGATATGATGCCCTAAATAATATTGTGTTTAGGCAAATACAAATATTGCGTAGTGTTCAAAACAGTGCAGGCCGTGAGTAAGAGTAATCAAATAATAATTACACAATGAATCCATTTTGCCTTCCGGTAAGTGAGTGGGTGAACAGGCAGGTACTGGCAATATTATCCTAAATATCTCAGACTCCACAATGAGTAGTATAGCTCCTATGGTAACATAGAAGTCCCATTGGTAGGAGAAAGTAGATACATATTTAATAATCCGACATCATCCATAACCTGAAGTCTTAGCGTTGAGTGCCTCCGAACGATATGGTAAGATCATTTTATACGTAATCTATAATACGTAGAGGAGTTTCTGGCGTCAGCTAATGCAACGCCCTAAGCCTGTGAAGCGAGAAGGGCTATCTACATGGTTCCTACAGAGACGCAAGGTTGGTTAGGCTTCTCCGCTTCAAATAGGTACCTGTGCACGAACACGTGGGGGCGACTTAAAGAACGCCTTAGATATGATGTATCGGAAAGAGACCCAACGCGTCCAAGCGAGAGACGAGGCATACTTTTTGACATCATGAGCTTTAGTGAACTCATTGATAAGCGAGCAGATGTAATGCCCCACCGATGACGCCTCGAGTAGCTTGCCTGAAGTAGGACGGATGAACAAAAAGTCATTGCTCGACGGACATCGAGCTACGAAGGCTTTGAGTGCGGTCATAGGGCACAAGCCGTGTGGTCGGCTATCCGGCAGCAGTGAGGCGATTGAGATGAGCGGTGGCGTGTGAGTGAGGGTCTAGTTTTTGTACAGGAACTTGTCAGCGGTCAGTATGAGCGCGCATGGAGGGTTCGTGGAGAAATGTAGTCCCGTGCGTGACATGGCTGCAATTTCCGAGACCATGTTGCCTGCTGCGAGCGCGACGAGAAACAGAGTCTTCTGAAAGAGCGGCAATACTGACGTCGTCCTGAGTATTGAAACGAGGAGACGAGCATGTCAAGAACCGGCTCGAGCTTCCACTGCGTCACGAAACGTCGTTGTGGTGGGATCTCGTGAAACTGGGCCATTGGCAGTCCCTTCAAGATCGCCTCGTGGGTCGTCAGGCCAAAGAAGAGAGGCAAATGAAGCGCATTCCTGTGAACCAAAACTGTACAAGAATAAAGCCGCTTCTGCTTGCCGGCGTTGTGCAGGATCGTGGCGCGTAGCCACGCTTGGTAACGAGTCCAGACGCTTTGGTATTGGCGTTGCGTAGACTGCCAGTGCGTGTTGACCAGGGTATCTGCAAGTGATCTATTGTATTTGATCGGGAGCACAGCTTTTAAAAATTGAATCGGAGGCATGGTGCTCACGATCAAATACAATGAAAGCGATTCATTGTATTTGATCGTGAGCATCCTGCCTTTGACGCGCTGGGACACGTCGAGGGCGAGCGAGATTTTGCTGAAGGACGCGACGACCGTGGGCCACCCAGTGGGTAAGGGTGGTCGGGAACCACGAGCACGCCGCTGTAGCGGTACGTCTCGAGCTTGTGGAGCACCTGATATAACAGGTTGTAGGGAGGGAACAGGTATATTTCACTCCACTGATTCCAGTCGCATTGGAGAGAATCCACTAAAGCTGTACGTGGGCGGAGACGTGAGAGCTAATCGTCCGAAACGTTCTGCGATCCGGGAAGGTCACGAGAAGAGAGAGGTGACGATGCTGAAGGATCTGTATGAGTTGTGCTCCAAACTTCTGCAACGCCGGAGCCTTGCTAGAGCCCAAGTGGTTCACCATGGCTACCGCCGCCCTGCTGTCTGAAAACACGCGGACTGTAGTGTGGTGCCAATGAGCTCGTGCCCCCAGCGCACGAATGATGGCAAGCGATTCCATTCGCCGTAATATGGAGATGGCGTTCCCACGGCGATCAGCGACCGCATGGCTGCTGGTCATTGCAGCATACGGCCCCCACGCTTCGTCCAATGCATCCGTCCACAAGAGGTGCTCCTGTGGGGGCATTACTAACGGGACATGGGAGTGAAGGAAGGCCTCACTGCTCCAGTGCTGTGCTGCACGGCGGTAGGGAGTGTTGAGGGGGCTGGGCTTGCTGGAAAGGTGCAGGAATCGTGCTGCTAGCACCACCTCGTTGAAGAATTGGTGAGCACGTCAAAGTTAGTGCGAGGAAAGATTCTGTTGAAGCGAGTGGGTTCCGCGGGAAAGTATCTCCGTGGCCATGTCCCTGCAGCGGTCGCTGTGCTGTGAGGTCGGGGCGATGGATCCGGCCTCTCCATTGAGTGTAACCCCAGGAAGTCGATCTGCTGGGTGGGTTCCAGAACAGACTTTCCCAGGGGGACATGGAATCCTAATTTGAGGAGGAGGTCGCAGTCCGTCTGGGTGTTGCGACGGCGTTGATGTGGCGTCGATGCCCAGAGCAGCCAGTCGTCAATGTAGAAGGCCGCGTCGATCCCTTGCTGGTGGAGTAAGCCGTTGCAAAAGATTTTTGGTCTCAGGTTGAGGCCGAATGGGAAGGCTGAGAAAAAGTACAGATGGCCCAGTTTGAAGGCCAGGAACTTTTGGAACCTGGGTTGAATTGGGACATGTGGGAAGGCGTCCTTGATGTCCAACTTGGCAAATCAGAGAGGACGCTTCAGCACTGCTCGTATTTGTTAAATGTGGAGAGGTCGATCATCAGGCGATCCCCTCCCAAAGCCCTGGGCACCGCCGAGACTATGCCTTTGCGCGGGAAGTCCGTTACGAGGGTTTTGGGACGTCCTCGTGTTGTCGGTGAAACATTATAAACGAGCGGAGGGAGGGGGGGGTCGTGGCGTCCATCTCCAGGAGAGGCCTGTGGAAAGGATGAGTGGCTTTGGTCCAGTGCCCTAGGCGGTTCCTGAGGGCCGCCGGTAGAACGTCAGAACTTACGGACGGGGGGGAGGTACCGCTATCAAAGTCACCTGCGGGCTTCGAGCGGGAGGGAGAGGGTCGTTTGATTGTTGAGGTTCCACGACCTCCCCACCTCTGGTCATAGAGGTTGCGTCCACGGGCCCCCCGGGCTGTGGGGATGTGGGACCTTGATTAGATTAGGGTGTCAAGGCTTTCTATTGCACTAGAGTCAATTTCCTTCTGGTACCGAAAGTCAAACCAGCAGCCAGCGCTGCATCAAGTTATTAATAAATCATCCTCAGTCTCCGGAATTGTTTCGACTCACAGCATGCTTAGGTCACTACTGTTTATAGGGATACAGGGAGAGGTCAAAAATGTGTCCTACTCAAAGTGAGCAAAGAAAACGGTGGTCCTCCGGGATGGAGGAGTTTATCGGTAAGTAAGATTAAGTATGATCAATTCACAACAGATCAGATTTCAGTTAGGAGGCTGGTTTCTTGAAGGTAGCTGAGAAGTTGTTCCGCACTGAATTGTCTCTGAGGGAACTCGGTAAGCATTAGGCGGAGTATATTAGGAAGGTCCAGGAACCGGCTCCTGGGGAAGTATGTGCGTCGACATTCCGTCCATGTGGGGCACTCTGCCAAGACATGGGCTATTGTAAGAGGGACTAGACAGTCCATACAGTGAGGAGGTAGCGACGCCTCCATTAGGTGTCTGAGCGTTAGTCTGCTATGTCCCATTCTAAATCAGCATAGAGTTATCTCAGTCCGTCAAGATCAGTTGCTTGAAGAGACCCAGGATGTGGGTGAGTCTTTTATAGAACGCGATTCATTTCTCATAGGAATATCAGACTATTCTATGTTCGATTTATTTCGCACAGCTCTTCTAATCGCTGGGTAAAAGTCTTAATATGGGAGTGGACACTGTTTTGCTGGGTCAGGCGCCGCTGCATCTCTTCGCGCCGCTTCGTCCGCCCGCTCATTGCCCACCAACAAACAGCGGCCCGGAACCCAGCATAAACGAACGTTCTTGTTTCTGGAGGGCAATCGCACAAGCCAACGCAAAATTGCTGAAACGAAACGATGGCAATAGTTGAAAATCTCCAGGGTTTGAAGTGCACTGAGAGAAACACTAAAGATTGAGATAATGGTACCTGGAAGAGTACCAGCCGCTAAGAGGGCATCGGCAATGGTCGAGTTCAGCAGTGAAAACTGACGCTGATGGCGGGAGTTTCCTAGTGACGACGCGCCCGGGGAGCACCGCTGCACAGCCCACAGCATCGTCGTCTTTTGATCCATCAGTGAAGGTATGCAAGCTATCAGCGTGATGAGTCTCCGCAAGGGCTATGAAAAAAAAAAAAATTGGGGGGGTAACATCTGCCTTTTGGTCAGTAAAATAGTGAGGGCAGAGAATATTTTCTGGTAAACGCCAGATGGGAATAGCATCTCGGGGGAGAGGGTCCACCATGATGTGTGGTAGTCCAAGCTCAGCAGTGAGGAGCTCGATGCGTTTTGAGAAGCTCGAGGAAGGAGCAAGATTGGGATGACGCTGTCAGATTGTGGTACACGGAGGGGAGGTGGGGCGAACAAGAATATGGCAATAAAATTGGAGGTCAATTTGTTCTTGTCGCAGGGCAAGACTAGGCTCACCAGTTTCACAAAGAAGGCTGACAATAGGGGAAGAGCGGAAAGCTCCAGCACAAGCGCGAAGGGTGGCATTGAGAACTGGTTCCAGCGTTTCGAGAATATTTGGTTTCGTGGAGCCATAGACCACGCTCCCATAGTCCAGTTTGGACCGGATGATAGCGCGGTAAAGGCGTAATGATGTTATTCTATCTGCACCCCAGGTGAAGTGCGATGCGATCCGAAGAATGATGAATCACTGTAAGCAGTCCATCTTGAGCTGCTGCACGTGGTACTTCCAGGTTAGCTTCTGGTCGAATATTAGTCCTAGAAAATGGACTGTAGGTAGGAAAGGGCTCATTTCTCCCTAAAGTCTGAGGTCTGGTACCGTGTGTGTGCGAGACCGATGAATATGAAGTGCACATATTTTGCTTTTAGATATTTAAAGCCTCGAGATTCTGTCCAGGCAACCACCTGGGCAATTGCACTCTGTGGTTTACGTTGAAGTTGGGACACAACTGGCGCCGATGCGTATATCATAAAGTCGTCAACGTACAGTGACCCATTCACGGAGGGAGGGCTCATCCCCTTGATCCCATTAATGGCAATCGCGAATAGAGTACACGAAATGACGCTACCTCAGGGAACCCTCTCATCTTGGGTATGTATATCCGAAAGGTGATAGCCGATTTGGCCCGGAAGAGTCTCCGCCGGAGGAAGTTCCGGATGAAAAATGCTAAGTGACCCCGAAGTCCCATCCGGTGAATCTCTCGGAGGATGCCATAACGCCAGGTTGTATCATATGCCTTCTCAAGGTCAAAGAAAACGCAAACAGTGTGTTGCTTGCGGTCCAAGGCCCCTTGTATAAGTCACAACGCGTAATAATGCGTCCTGCGCTGATAGCATCTTTCGAAATCCGAGTTGTTATGAGGAGAGGAGTGAGTTCGCTTCTAGGTGCCGAGTCAGTCGAGCATTCACAATCTTCTCCAGAACCTTCGCTACACACGAAGTGAGAGCTATTGGGCGGTAGCTGGTCAATTCATCGGTAGGCTTACTAGGTTTTGGGAAAGACAGAACCACTGCCTCCCTCCACCGATCGGGATAGGAGTGGGTAGACCAGAGTGAGTTGTATATAAGACAAGTAGGAGAGTGCAGAGGGATGTAGGTGCCGGAGCATCTCGTAGGAGATTTGATCTTCCCCAGGAGCAGAAGGGTTGGAGGTGCGAATTGCACAAAAGATTTCGCGTACCGCGATAGGTTCATTGTAAGGTATAAGGGAGTTTATAAAGAGGTCCAAATCCTCTTGTTCTGCAGTACGCTTTGTGATACGGAATGTCGGGCTGTACCCAGAATCCGAGCTGACGGAGGAGTAATGTGTTGCAAATAGTTCAGAGACTTCTTGCGGATCGGTGTGGGTCGTTCCCATCATTCATAAGGTTGGGGAGGGTTCCCCCTAGGCATCTGTTATGTTAACGGGCTGCACGGAGTCACGGCATAGCCGAAGGGGGGAGGAAGGGTGGGGTGAACACCCTCATTTCTCTTCAGACTTCCTTCTTCTTCACCCTTATTTCCCTTCAGACTCCCCTCTTCTTCACCCTTCACTATCTCTCTTTTTCTCCCCCATCCTGATTTGCTTAACTTTAATTTACCTCATTTCCACCTTATGTTCAGTTCAAATTTTCTTTACCTTTTCTCAGGTTCTTTCTTAACAATTCTCCTGATAGTTGTCGCACACAAACACACACACATACACACGAACGCACACACAGACAAAAAACCTCAAACATAAACATACCGGGTCTAACTTTTCTCCTTTTGGGTGGCAAGTAACAGCCAAGTTGCGCTCTTTCTTTCATGCAACCTTTATCTACAACTATTCCTTCTTCTTCTTTCCATTCTTGCTGTTCTCATGCGTGAAAATTCCCTACACCTAGTGTAGATCTCATGCATGGGATCCCCGTTTTATGTCTCTTCTTCATCTTCCCCCTCAGCAGGTGTTGGAGCGCGTAGCCCGGCACCTTATGGACTAATGCGGATCCTTGGGGCTCTGAAGCAGGGTAGGTAGTGTGTTATTCTTCCTTACTGCTATCCGAGGAGTGCTGGGACAATATGGCCTCAGCTTCTTGGGAGTTCCTGTACCTCCTGTGGCACCCGTACATACCATAGATGTTCGCCGCGTAAATTATTATTATTATTATTATTATTATTATTATTATTATTATTAATGAGGCCGCCGTGGCCGAGTGGTTAGCGTATCCGACTGCAGTGTCAGCCTCTGGTGCTGCGTGTCGCGAGTTCGAGCCTCGGCAGGGACACGGCGGTCTTGTGGCGGGGAGATTGGGCTCCTCCCCCCTCTGTGTCTGCCTAACTTAGCCACCCCCCTAACTAGGGGGAAACGGCTGTATGTCTATACATACATACATTATTATTATTATTATTATTATTAAACCATTCATCTCCATCCTCTAGCAATGGGTTTTCAATACTTAGGTATAATACATCAAACTTAGTTTTCATATGCGCTATTTGAATTAGTGAAACGAGAGACAAAGCGAATTTCTGACAGCACATCTCCTATCGGCGGCCGGGTTGGTAGCTACTTCATGTTTCGAAACATGATTCACAATATATGTTATTGAAAATCTTATAAAACACACATGGGCATGGGATTGATAAATCCAAAGTGAATACATCGCAGCTCATCTCTAGTGTGCTGCTGGGTTGCCTTCATGGAACTGAAATGGATTTCACAATTTACAATTTACCAGCGGGGGGAGGAGAGGCACACGCCTCTCCAAACCCTATTGTTAGGGTCGCTGAATGTGCGTGGCTGTAGTGCGAGTGATGTAAAGAGGAGGGAGATTGGCGAGATATTTGTGAGGAGGAAGTTAGATGTGTTGGCGCTGAGTGAGACGAAGTTGAAAGGTAAGGGCGAATGTGAGTTTGGTGTTGTAAGTGGAAGAAAGTCCAGCGTGGAGGAAGGTAGGGCACGAAAAGGTGTGGTCTTGATATTGAGTGATCGGAAGGCTAGTAGCACGACCGAATGGAAAGAGGTGTCCCCAAGATTGATGTGGGTGAAAGTTAAGTTAGGCATAGATAGATGGGCATCTGTGAGTGCTTACGGACCTGGCAGCGAGAGGAGTGAAGAGGAGAGGGAGCAATTCTGGACTGACTCGAGTGAGTGTATTGAGAGTTTTGGAGGTCATTTCAATGTAGTTGTACTGGGTGACCATAATGCGAGAGTTGGAGATGAAATGGTGGAGAATGTCATAGGATGGTATGGCGTTCCCGGTAGAAATGACAGTGGAGAAAACCTGATGGGTCTGTGTATGGAGCAGGAGCTGGTGGTCGGGAACAGTTTGTTCAAGAAGCGAGATATTCACAAGTACACATGGGTAAGGATGGCCAATGGTGCAATGGTGGAGAG
>SDVV010037350.1:0-10849 GCA_016164225.1 Gammarus roeselii
ATATTGCCTGCAGTGAATGTGCAAACATTATAAATGCCCGAAGTGAACGTAAGCCCTTAAAATATAAGCCGCAGCACGAAATGTCCATATCACATCACCTCATGTCCTAAACTTCACTAACTCTCCACTTCGAAGATCATTAGGGAGATAAAATTCCATCTCCATCAATGGCATCAGGAATGCAATCTAAAAGTCCCTCGCATCGCAAACTAAGCTGATCACTGGATAAGACGAGTACATGGAAATAAACAAAATCTAACCAAGCCTATTCAATACACACGCAATACATTTAACTACAACGCATACACAATACGCCCATAAAATGTAATTGACGCGCCTATCGCCGCCGTGGAACCCAGTACCAGACCATTTTCAACCTATTCGCTAATGGCCTGAGAGAGACAATCAACCGACCCTGACAGCAAGAAAAGCTCAAATTACCCAACATAATACACACTCAATACCATAACATTATAAACATTACCTATACAATACATATACGAAACACACACGCAATACCTATTTAATACAAACACAATTATCATGCAATGCCCCCATACCTTTCAACATACTCCTTTCTGACCTCTCCGTCCGCTCCCCCCCCCCCCATATTTTAATTGGTATCTATGTTCCCTCAAACCTCAACCCTTTGGGCCCAGGTTTGAAGCCTATGGGGGGAGATGGCAGCTTACAAATCTTCACAAGTGTAAGCAGACAATAGGAGAGATTTTGGCCTAAACAAGGTTGGCTATTAATGGTGGGAAGATTAGTCCAGAAGAAGAAAGTCAAAGAGGGCGTGTTGTATCTTTGCAGCATCTGTAGTTTGAAATCAAGGTACGGGAAACTTGTTCCCTGAAATAGTATTTTACGATGTTATTCAAAACCACTTGAATCAGTACCTGAAGTGAAAGCTACCGAATCACGAAGATGATTTGAGTTTGTCTCAGTTTCATATCCTCTTTAAACCAATGGTGGCCACCGTTTGCAACGATCAGGTACCACTGCCAGACATCGTTCTAACAGTGACAATGTCAATGTCAGTCACCATTTTTACAAACACGCTGGCACTAACACCAGACACTTTCTGAGACGTGCAACAGTTAGAAGGTTTATTAGCGGTAGAATAACCGCAAGAATGTATCGAGCAATGATGTGAACGTTCCAATTGTTTCGATGTTTACAATTATCCCTAGAAATGGGTTTCATTCTAGGACCATTAACTCGAATAAATTATGTGTTATGTTGGACGTGAAACTCATACCAAAGATTGTAACCATCGTTCTTCAGTAAAAAGGCTCGCTCGGTCGACGTTTTTTTTTTGTCTTTCATCTTCATCCACACTTCGATAATTTCACCTCTAGCTTGACGTTTCTCAAGCGAATCCAAGGGTTGAGTTCGAGAATCTGTCTTCGTACGTTTTATTGCACAGCGAGAGGATTAGATTGATTGTTCTGCGTAGGACATGTCTCCAGAGAACTATATTGAATTAAAAACTAATCTTCACCCTGTATGATGTAATAATAAATGGAATTATTCGGTTAATAGAAATATCATTTCATTTGCGATTTAAAGCTCGCAATAAAGTATGGCAACAATTTTATTCAAAAAATTAGTTGTAGCTGCTTTCCAATTGGAATTTGAAGTAAATGTGTGTACAACACCAGGATATAAGTCACACTTGAATCCTAAACGGAAATAAAATGTGTTCCGTTTCCTATGAGATAGCGCTAGTAAGTTTTCTGACGTCGGTTTTCGTTGCAGACCATCCTTTGTTTGACCATGCTTAATATGACCCTATGATGACAATCTTTTATTCCCACCAGAGTAACACCATCCATCCATAGTATAAAATCCAGGGAAATTCAGTACCTTCCTTCTTCAGTCAAACTTGTTTCCATTCCAGTGGTGCCACAAGGAGGTAAAATTTTTATCCCCAGCTGCAATCGCAGGATTTTTCGTTTCCCCGAATGGTTTCTGTACATCTTACGGCCATTTTGTCTGAAATTATGGCTTCTTGCACCATTGGGTGTCATATTGAGAGAAATTTATACCGCAGCCGTTAAAATGAAATGGACTTCGAGGCAATGTCCTTAAGTTCGTTGGATAAGTCTTAATAATTGATTCCTTCGAACTTGTTGCAGGAGTTCCCACAGGAACATTTTACCGATATGAACGCCGAAACGCCATAATATGCGATGGTTTTAATAGATGCTAATGCAAATTAGTCTAAGGAATAAATAATAGATTGTTATTTCAATTTGTGTATTCTAACTTAGCTCTAAAATTTCATTACGTACGGTTTGTGGCGGTTGGTAGGCGATTCGGATAATTTATACAAAAATTATCTTTAGTTAATCAACTGAAATAGTTAAATTGATGATGAAGAACTTCTGAAGATTTATTTAAGGCTTTGTCCATCGAATAAGATTTATTTAAATGTACATGCCCCGCTTCTGTGGGGTTTGACAAAACGCTAATTTTGTTGTCAACTAGCATGCATTCTCGCCTTCAGCTTCTGGGCTAAAGTATTGCCTGAGATGAGTCGATGAACTTCAAAAATAGCAGCTCGTGACGTTTTCGGGTGCAGAGAATGATGGAGTTCCACGATGGTGGCTGCGACTCAATTGATGACTTTGGTTTTCTAAAAGAAATTAATATGCATGTACAGAGGTCTTGGATATTTATCTCTTTTCCTACCTCCAATATAGCATAAGTGATTTAACTATTTGTCCGTACAGTCACAAAAGGACGACAGAAGCCGGACTCATGAGTTGTCTGCAACGACTTCACTAAGGATTTACAGTTCTGTTTCAACTTGTCCATGGTTATGTGAATTATGTTGTCTTTACCTTCTAACACCCTTTCTCAACTATCCTCAGTTGACGGTTCAATTCAAAACAACGCTAAGTTTGATTCATGGTGCTAGTAACTGTTAGTCGTTTGCTTGCCACATTTATTCCACTCACTTTCACTACCTCTTTTTATCCACACGTTTAACTGTTCCCCTCCACAAATAAATATATCTGAACATATTAATTGTTCTTCTGCATGTCTAACTGGCCGTTTCAGCGGTGGTGGATAGGTGCTTCTAAGCCGAACGTTAAAATTAAAGCGAATTTGGGTTGAAACAACGCAAAAGTTCTTTTTTTGCTCTTTTTTTGCAAACGTACGGTAAATACGTATATTGCTAATGGTTTTATTGGGAGCTTAAAATTAAATTTCCCGGCCACCCTGTATGCATTGACTTACGCCTGTTACGTCCTGAGCTCTAGGGTGGCTTTCGTGTCTACGTCTCAAGGGGGGGGGGAGCGGCCAAGTCTCCTCAGCCCGTCGTTGTTTAATTCTTCATAGTGGGATACTTTTGCATTCAATTCAATAAACCGCTCAACTCAAATTCTCGATAAATTTCATACTGATAAGTTCAACGTATCATATTACTTCATGTATAGATATAGACTTACAGCCCGTTTCTCCCTAGTTACGAGGGTGGCGCAGTTAGGCTAACACAGGTGGGAGGCACGCAATCTCCTCGCCACAGCTTATGCCGAGGCTCGAAATCGCGACATGCAGCACCAGAGGCACACACTGCAGTCGTATACGCTTTATTTGCTTGCATTTTTTTTCTGGCTATAAAATATTAATCTAGAAAAAGGTGGTCAAGCAATGAATGAAAAAATGTATCAAAGACATGTCTGAAACTAAATGCAACTAGAAATATCACATACCAAAAAATTGTCAGTTTATCGAACACTCTTCTAATGTAATTCTAAGTCCGCGTATATTAACGACAACAGTAACAAACGAACCCATCAGGTACCATCCATTGGCTACGAGTTATACCTCTGAGCAAATGTTTCATCTCTGGTTTGATACGTAGGGCTGAAAATTGACTGCTTGCTGATCATTATACCATGAACGAAGGTGCCTGTTCAGCACAGATGTCCTCCGAGTTGCCCTGATTGAATGATTCTTCGTGGGACTGGCTAGTCTGTTTAGGTATGAGGTACACAATAGTCCACTGTTGTGTCGGACCGACTGAGGCCCTGCGCCATTGTTCAGAACTCAAATCCATTTCTAATTCTGGTTGCCACGGGCCAGCGGCATCAGGCCACTCCAGCACGATCATTTCATTATAGCTGTGTTATTGCAATCACGACTATAATCTCCATGAACCAGCCTAGTCATATTTTGATATTTCGAGTTGAATAACCTGCTCCTGTTGGTTAAATTGAGAATTACAATTTTATTTGAAACTTGATATTATTAAGTTATATATAGATTTCCAGATTCATAATCTAGTCGATTACCTGTTCTTTATTGTCTGTGTAAGGCAATTCATAAGGGGGAACTGGCGCTACTCTCGGGGTGCAATGCAGCAGCCACCGACAAAAGTTTACAGTCATTATATGGATCCAAACTTGGTGTGTAAGTCTGAAATTCGGACTTTAAGTTATTTTAATCTTAAGAAAGCCTCACATTACAGGGATGATGATTAATTAACGTGAACATGGAAGTAGTTACAAGGGAATCGAAACGCAATTTTTTGGGGGTGCGGTAGAGGACCCCCCTCTGCAGAAAGTTGGATGCGCTCCTGGATACAGGGGCTGGAACGCAATTTTTTGTTTATTCGGCCAATGTAATTGTTAGGGACTATGTTATTTCTTAGTGTGACCGACTTAGTCGCTGTGTATCTCGGATATTGTACTTGTATGTTAAGACAATTGCTCTTGAGGTCAAGTTTATTACTGTAGGTACAGAGAGAAACACCCTGGAGGGTGGGGGACAGGATATGGGAGGAGGGAAGGGGAGGGGAGTCATGCGTCTAAGGGTGCCTAAACGCATTTTTTTTATTCGGCTAATGTAATTGTTAGGAAGTATGTTAATTCCTAGTGCTATCGACTTAGTCGCTGTATATCTCGGACATTATACGTAGAGATTAAGGTAAATACTCTTGTGGTCGAGTTAATTACTGCAGGCACATAGACCACCCGGGAGGGGGAGTTGAGAGTGGGATGGTCCCAATAAATCAATGACAATTAACATTTTTCATCTCAACGTGTGATCATTACGAGTTTTTGACAGATTGTTCCTACGTATTGTAAAAGCAGAGTATACTTTGTGTTGGGAGATTTTAAATGGTCTGTTCACAAGAAAATGATGGTGTATATTAGGACTGCTGTTAGTGTGGGATACATTTTAATACGTTACTTTTATATCGTATTATATAGTTTCACAGACCCTCCTGTTATTCCAACGGTTATTGTCCATACATTAAGATATGTATGGGCAAACTGCTGGAATACCTAACTTTAGCAAGTATACTTCTCATACAATTCTTTGTACGCAACTGAAAATGGAGCCGTAGAAGTTCCACAAGTATCTAGAACTTCGTGAAACTCACAAATACCAACGTTTGCGTTTTTGTTTCTGACTATAAAATTCTAACAATGATCCACAAGTTATTTTTCTCTGGATAGAAGAGGTTTCTGCTCAGGTCACATCCTAGTCACCTAAATGCGAGGCTCTGACGCATCAATATGAAGACTGTGTGATGAAACTGCTCAACGCCTAACCAAAGGAGTAATGAGGCAAGCTGTCTCGAGCTTCAAGTGCAAGACAAGACTTCGTGCCATAGATTGGGGCGCTTTTATTGAAGTCAGGTTTTATTGCCAAGCAGTTTTTCCATAATACAAAGCAAAAGTCTACTATCTTTTATTATTTACTTGGAATAAAAAGTGATGAATGAATATTTTAATTTTTCTAAACTCCAATCCACACTGCCACTTACTAAGTGCTCTTCCCAAGTGAGTTCATATGCAAATATACAGTTACATATGTTCAGCACCATTTATCAGCCTAAATATAGAGTCGCATGCTAACATGATAAATTCACACACAATGGGTTCTCAGTATGAAAAAGTTGTAGATAGGATTTAAACATTATATATAATGATATCGCAAACTTTCTGTACCAGCAGTATTCTGTCCCATCTCTCTTTTAATTGGGCTAGTTCGAATCTCTCACAATTACTAACAGCCTCCACAGAGGGATTATTAGAGTTTCAATTCGTTCCAGGAGGCGGTATGAAGTAATTCTAGCACGTACTTGAAGTCGACTTCATGTATTTCGAATACTAGTTGCAAAAATAGAATGGGACCAGGTTGAGATCGGAAAAACGCCGGGCAAACAGGGCTTAACCTGGCTCTCCCCTAAAACTGTCTACTCACGTAGCTCCGACCACTACACAAGTTTACCGACCAAGGTAAATCACACTAACAACAGGGTGTGGAAAATCAAATAGATCAGTTCTTGATCAGGTGACTAGTTGAGCGAAAGGGCGAGGTGTTACACGACGAAGTGGGGGCGGCCTTACTCTGTGCAGTTCCCAACTCTTGGTTTGCATCACGGACTCCGACCACTACACTGGCGTACCTGCTCTGGTAGAAACAAGATAAGCCGGGCATTTTTGACCAACTGAGAGAAACTGGCCATCTGCCCGTGGTGAGAGAGGCTGAGCCGTATAACTTCACGACCCGACGAATCATGCGCCCGCACAGTGTGACAAGGGAGAGCCCCGGAAGAGCAGGGATAGCCAAGTGTAGGGCAGAGCAAGAGGGTGGGAGGGGAGACAGAGTCCCCGAGAGGGTTATAGAACCCCGTGCTGCTCTGCAGCACAGAGGTAGGCTCACGCAGAGACTTCGGTGACTGAAGAGAGTTACGAACGGCAAGTCCCCCGGGGTGTCTACGGGAGGATTACCCTCAGTTACTTAAGGGATGGGCAGAAATTCCATTTTTCAATCTATTTGTCCATGTAACTCCTGTTAACTCCGTGTTACCTCTCAATCGTTATTGCACATTTTATTAATTGCGACGCTTAACAGCCTTTGCGACATCGATATTTCATCAATAAGGCCCCAACCTTTGTGCGGTATCATTCGCTCTCATGGTTATACGTCAGTCGCAGGCCTTGAGATCTCGTTCATTGAGGATACGGCAACAAGCATCCTCCGTACCCTCTCTGAGCTGTGCGGCAAATTAGGCGTACTTAATTTGTAACTCAGCTCCTGGAAGTCTGTTCGCGCAAAGTTGAGGCCGCGAACAGCTCAAAGAAAGTGTCGACGGGGCACTGTGCTGGTGAATTACACCATGTGTTGGTCATCACCTCTCATTTTGTTGGCAACTATAATGTGACCGACCGAGAGCTCCTCATGTGACATCAAAGGTGTTAGTACCATGGATATTCGGGATTATTTCTTCCAGTTTCTCGTAGAGCCGGGCATCATGTTCCCCAAGAGTAGTATATATGGGTACGAATATTCATATAGTGAAGGATTATAGATAGGTGTTAATTAGCAGTGGGCGGGGGGGGGGAGGGGGTAGGGTGCATCTCATGCAACTTGACTCAACCGGGCGTACGGGGGTTCGCGCAGAAACGGGGGGCGAGGGGCGTAGGGTAGGACGGGTGTCAGTGAGCGGAAAGCTTATACATGTTAACGGGTTATATATTTATATAAGGGTATTAGCATTTCAATGCTTGGGGGTATTGCAACTTCGTTGCATGTCATATTGCAAGTTCAGTCCTGTGTCCTCTGGATATTCTTTGGGGGGTGTCGACAAGCATGCATTTATAGGATTTTTTTATTGATAACAATTTATATGTATTATAATATATTAAAAAGCCTCACTTTCCGGACACCTTCATGATGAATTTTCAACCTCGATATCATTTTCTACGTTGCTCGCTGTTTATCAATTATACACGTAGCATAGATTCACTTAGTTTATTGTTATTTTTATCCGATTGTATTAATCAGTACCCTTGCGCTATGCTTTACTTACTCTTGCAGTAACCCCTTCATTCGTATTTCTTTGTGAGCTAAGCGATGAAGGAAAATAGATACAATATTTACAGGATGACTAAATCCTTCATAGAGAAGAATCACTTAAGAGTATAATTGACTCAATCGATGCTTGATTGGTGGATTCGTAGCGGTGGAGGGTTGGGATATTTTTTTATGTTTTGTTCATTCATCACTTTCATTCTTTTATAGGATTAGTGTGATAGGCATGTCTTATAAATCAATTTGCAGCCTTAGTGTGCGAACGGCCCTGTTTGTACCAGCCTGAAGGTAGGATTGCAGGCATGGTTCTGTGTTTCCCATCTATTTATTTCATATGTATATAATATCTATAGAAATAGTAAAGATTATTTGTCAGGTTGTTTGCTGGTTAATGTATATTTATTTCTTAGGATGCTGTATCTTCGTTACGAGAATCTATCTACACCATATTGCATTATCGAGTTTTGAAACAGTTATATCAGTGTTCCATTGACGCGGTATTCCAGTAGCGAAAATCCCTGAACGATATGGATTTACTATAAGTTAAAATATTATGTAATGTATACTTAGTAATGATCGATTGATTTATATTGAATTGGTGTGGTTTTTGGAATTTCGATCAGTCAAGTCATACAGTTTTAGGCATTTTAAGGTATTTTAGGCTTGCATCATCCATGTAGCAAGCTATTTCAGGCATAATTGGTACGTTATTGCATCATTTTGGTATTTTTATATGTATATATGAAATTCTGTTACGATTAAGCCGTGGTTACTTTGGTTAAAGAGATGTTAATTTAACCCTGTTTTGGACAGAAGTTGAGACTAATTTCATCAGATTTTGTATTTACTGTACCGTATTCGTGTAGAAGTATTCCACATCATTGACTATAGGTTTCAGGTATGTTGCCCGCATGTTTAGGTATCTTATTCACATTTGTTATTTGTTTGGTCACATGCTAATTTTTTTCTTGTTTGTCACGTTTTTAATGTATGTTTTGGGTATGCTAGAGAATTTAATCTTCCTGCTCTGTTATAACTCGTGAGTTTTAGTACAGGTCTTTCAGTTTTGTATGTTTTCTGTTGAATTTCCATCTTTGATGCAGGGTTTTGGGTATTCAATACAATATCGGAATATATTACGTTTGTATCTGCAATAAAAAACATTATTTCAGGTTTAATTTAGTCACATGATCTTAATTTTTCGTGTTTTATAGATCTTCTTTCATCCTAATACAATATTTGATGTGGTTATTATAAATATAGAACAGTCGATTTGTTACAAACTTTGTTTTGCCGTTAGGGTATTGTATGTTTATTGTAGGAACATTCTTCAATATTTAAAATGAGTTAGAGAGTCCCCCGGGCAAAAGCTCGTTCTGTTCATGCTTGTTTGTGTAATTAGACTGATTTACTAGGATGGATATCATAATGTATTACACTTTTTGATGTGAATTATAGCAGAGTAGAGCATCTTATTTAGCTCTTTATATACGTTATTGTTGTAGTTTTTTTTTCACGATAATCATAGGAATATTTGTTTAAGAGGTGTAAGTCCGTACTGCATCTCTGTCGAATTTTTGTCATTGATCCCTAGCAAATGTATAGTGTAACGTTTTGAAAACGATTTACTGGATGGAGGGGTCCTAGTGTAGAGATGGTTTACACTCTTTGGTTGTCATTTGGAGTTCATCCATGTTCAACGTGAATTATGTACGTTCTTGTAGACGTCGATCTTATGTTCTATGGGTTTGTTAGTGAGGTTTCGCAACAAGCTGCTCATCGTTGTAGTGGTGTACTTAGATTGTTTGTGAACAGAAGCCTAGCTTTTTATGGCCACACACTCTCTGAGACTCATTCTTGACCACTGTACATGTGTCTAGATTTTGGTGATTTCCTGGATGTGTCTTTGTTCGAGGCTGTTCAGAGACGATGGGTTAACAGATGCATGGTACGTCTGTGGCATCGCATCATACCAGGGTGTTACCTCTAAATTTGTTATATATCAGTGGTAGATTGCTGAGAAGTGACCTAGTGAAGCATTGTAGAGTTCATTTTTTATGACACAGTGGGCATTGATTTCGTCCTGCTAAAGGCATTGCATCAGTTAGGTCTAGAAATTTATTATAGATTTAGATGGTGTCGTAGTAAAAATAATATTATTCTCACGAACTGTGTTGAATGTCAGATATTTTTAGTATGCCTGTTATGTTATTACATGGTTTTCATGAACCAGACCACCTTAGGAGTTTGAGTGCAGGATTATTTATATTTTATAAGATCGGAAATGTTCATCGACATCGTGTATTGATTGACCATACACCTTTCCATAATTGAATAGGATTTATCATCTGGGTGTGGTTGGATACACCGTATATAATAGTTAATCGTTGTTGCTTAGGGTAGAGTAGAGAATCTTATTTAACTATTTTTATAGTTCTTGTTTCACATTTTTGCCTAATTTCATGGAATGTTGGATATAAAATACGCTTAATTGGATGCAATGCTTAAAAAATTTGTAGGTTTCACCTCTTGACACTGGATTTTGGTCCGGTTCCATGTTGTACTGGAGAACTAATCTAACGGATTTTGTGTAGTGTTAGTGTTAAAATTTCTTCAATAATTTAAGGTACATCTCAATTATGTTGTCCAATCGCAGGTCATTGCTAGATGCTTATTCCCGCATGTCCTACTTATATAAATGTTGTGGTCCGTCGGCAGTTGTACACTTTGAAGTTATTGATCAATTCAGGCTTTGTTATGAGATTCGTTCCCATTCAGAATATTAGACTTTTTCGACCATCCACCAGATCCACTGTAGCATTTTTCACTTTAGGTTTGTGATGATGGCCGTAAACCTAACCCATTCTAGCCTAATATAACCAAGGATTGTATACATTTGTTTTTTGTTTCCATACTTATGTTAGGTATTTTCTTCATTGATTTAACCTACATCCTTGGTAAAACCTTCATTTGTAGTTTTACCAATCTTCAGCAGATGGTGTGCCTA
>SDVV010037351.1:0-10849 GCA_016164225.1 Gammarus roeselii
ATGTAGGCACACAATCTGCTAAAGATTGGTAAAACAACAGAGTCAAGTGGATAGATTTGACAATAATAAAGCTTAAATCAATGAAGAAATACCTAACATAAGTATGAAAACGGGAAAAATATATATACAATCCTTGGTAATAATAGGTTAGGATGGGTTAGGTTTAGTGCCCTCTACAATACTGACCTTTAGTGAAAAATGCTACAGTGGATCTGGTGAATGCTCAAATAAGACAGATATTCTGAATTAGAATGCAATCTCATAACAAAGCCTGAATTAATCAATAACTTTTCTGTTTCTAACTGCAAACGTCTTACAAACATTGATACAAGTACGACATCCAGGAATAAACATCAAGTAAAGACCTGCGATTGGATAACATAATTGAGATGTACACTAAATTATTGAAGAATTTCAACACTGACACTTAATACAAATCCGGTAGATTAGTTCTAAAAGACCACATGGAACCGGACCCAAATCCAATGTCGAGAGGGGGAACATACCAAATTTTAGAAGCATTACATCCAAATAAGCGTATTTTATACCCAACATTCCATGAAAATAGGCGAAAAATGTAGAACAAGAACTATAAAATAGCTAAACAGATTCTCTACTCTACCCTAAGCAACAACGATTAACTATTATATACGCTGTATCCTACCGCACCCAGATCATAAATCCTACTCAATTATGGAAAGGTGATGGTCAATCAATACACGATGTCGATGAACACTACCGATCTTACAAAAATATAAATAATCCTGCACCTAAACTCCCAAGATGGTCTGGTTCATGAAAACTATACACTAACATAACAGTCATTCCAAAAATATCTGACATTTAACACTGAGTTCATGCGAATAATGTTATTTTTACTACGATATCATTCAAATCTATAGCAAATTCCTAGACATAACTGATGCCATGCCTCTAGCAGAACAAAAAAAATCCAAACCCACTGTGTCATGACAATGAACTCTTCAATGCTTTACTAGGTCACTTCACAGCAATTTACCACTAATATAAAACAAATTTAGAGGCAACACCAAGTCACGTACAATACTTTAGACGTACCTCGCATATGTTTAACCCATCGTCTCTGAACAAAAACGAGCAAAGTCACATCCTGGATATAGCCAAGAATCTAGACACAGGTACAGTGGTCAAGGATTAGGTAGACATGAGTCTCAGAGAGTGTGTGGCCATAAAAAGCTAGGATTCTGTTCATTGATGACTTAAGTAAATCACTACAACGAATAGCAGCTTGTTGCTTAACCTCACTAACAAGCCCATGGAACTTAAGATCGACATCGACAAGGCCATACATAATTCACGTTGAACATGGATGAACCCCAAAATGACATCCAAAGAGGTTAAACCCCCTCTACACTAGGACCCCTCGATCCAGTAAATCGTCTTCTAAACGTTACACTATACACTTGCTAGGGTTCAATTACGAAAATTCCACAAAGATGCAGTACGGACTTACACCTCTTAAACATACATTCCTATGATTATCGTGGAAAAAAATAACCTACATCAACAAAAATAACTATAAAATAGCTAAATAAGATGCTCACATAAAAAGTGTAATACATTATGGTATCCATCCTAGTAAATCGGTCTATTTACACACACAGGCATAAACAGAACGAGGTTTTGCCTAGGGGACTCTCTGAATCCTCCTAAATATTGAAGAATGGTCCTACAATAAACATACAATACCCTAGAAGCAAGATCAAGTTTGTAACAAATCGACTGTTCTATATCTATATTAACTACTTCAAATATTGTATCAGGATGTAAAATATGATATATAAAACACTAAAAATAAACAACACATAACTAATTAAACCTGAAATAATGTTCTATATTGTAGATACAAACGTAATATATTCCGATATTGTATAAATAATCAACAGATTGCATTGAATGGTGGAAATTCAACAGAGAACGTACAAAAACTCAAAGACACATACTAAAACTCTCGAGAAATAATAAAGCAAGAAGATTAATTCTCTAGCATACCCAAAACATACAATAAAAACGTGATGAATGAGAATGAACTAGCATGTAACCAAACAAACAGGTAATGTGAAGAAGATACCAAGACATACGAGTTACATAACAGAAACCTATAGTAAATGATGTGGATTACTTCTACGTAAATACGGTATAGTACATGCAAAATCTGATGAAATTAGCCTCAACTCAGTCCAAAACAGGGTTAAATGAACATTTCTTTAACTAAAGTAACCACGGCTAAATCGTAACAGAATGTCATATATACATATAAAAATACCACAATGATGCAATAACCTACCAATTATGCCTGAAATAGTGTGGAAGATGCAAATCTAAAATATCCTAAATTTCCATAACTGTATGAGAAAACTATCACTGTAACCCCCAGACCTTATATGAAGTTATCCTAATGAAAATGTTGATAGCATGAAAAAAATATTGAAAGCAATGAATCTAATCAACCTTAGAATGAGTCAAATATACCACAAATAGATAGGAATGCAAAAATACATGTACAGAAAAATACATATAGAAATATATTCCAGACATAAATATATAATGAAACATATACTCAAACATAGCAAACATGATACGGAACTAAGTTATAAGACAAAGACTAGGTAGGAGCAATCTCACCTAATTTTCGAGGAGCGCATCCAATTAACCCGCAAACTACCTGACTAATAATCCATATTATTCCTATAGATAATATATACATATGCAATAAAAAGATGGAAAACACAGAACATTGCCTAAAATTCAAAATCAGGTTGGTACCATACAAGGTCGATCGCACACTTAGGCTGCAAATTGAGTTATAAATATGCCTACCACACAAATCCTATACAAGAATACATAGTGATAATTGAACAAAAACCGACAAAAATATCCCAACCCCCACCGCTACGACTCCACCAATCAAGCATCGAATGAGTCAATTTCACTCTTTAGTGGTTCTTCTATAGGAATGATTCAGTAATCCGTAAATTTTGTATATATTTTCTTCCATCGGATGGATCACAAAGAAAAACGAATGGAGGAGTTACTGCAGAACTAAGTAAAGCTTAGCGCAAGGGTACTGATTAAAACAATCGGATAAAAAATAACAATATACTAATTGAAACAATGCCACATGTAAAATTGATCAGCAGCGAGCAATGTAGAAAATGATATCGAGGTTGAAAATTCATCATGAAGGTGTCCGGAAAGTAGGGCTTTTTAATATATAATACTACTTATAAGTTATTATCAATAAAATTCTTATAAATGTATGTTTGTCAATACCCTAAAAATCATTCAGAGGACACAGCATTGAAAATGCAATATGGCATGCAACGAAGTTGCAACACCCCACCCCCCCTCCCCCCCACTAAACACATTCAATACTTATATCTAGTATTGATACTTATATCATTCAATACTTATATCGACACTAAAGTGTCGAACACATTCAATACTTATATCTAGTTTCGTCCAGTTATCCCTGAAAGAAACATTCGATCAGATTCTCGCGTGACGGCATTCATATAACCTAAACCACAACATTTAGATAACAATAACCTATTCAAATAGATGCTCTACTCGACCCCAACTGGCTGATGTGACTTGCGAGCGCCGTGGCTGATAATCGCCCGAAATGAACTGACAACGATCATTTCTGGCTGGGGAGGCAATGAATTCCAATGAAACCAAAATTTGTGCTGATAATAGAAGGTACGATGACAAAAATTATCGAGTACCACAGATTTTATTGTTCATATATCACTAGCTAGCACTATTGAAGCAATACAACAAAGACTGTTAATCTGCTAATAACCTCCAAACAGTTGCTCATACGTCAATAATTATCGCCAGTAGGAACGGATATTGTCGTCGATAAAAGCTGCGATACAGATGATGGGGCGAAAATTTGCTACTGAGATGGACTGTTGTGTAAAAGTATCACAGAATAAGCGTCCTTGGTTCATGTCACGAGCTTTCTGTTTTTTTTTACTGATGTCGCGAAAGTGCGAAGGCAAAATCCCAAATTTTTCTCCTGTATCGTGAACATTATGACGATCAACGTAATTTGCTGTAGCAAAAATGTGTCTATAGATAGAGTAAATCCCTAATCTGTGGTTATTTGTGCCCTAAATCTCTTGAATGATATCTTAGGTAGCTGAAGCTATTTTGACCCTAGGGCAGTAAAGCCTGACGCAATGGGTTGGCTCTTTGAACTGTGAAGTGGTGATGAACTTATGTTTGAATGCAACTGGAACGTTAAATAAATCAGATTTCTCCAGTACAGAGGAAAGAATCAAGTGAAAAATATTGAGAGTCACATAATTCAAAATAAATTGTATTCCACACGTTGGAGCAAACGAAATTTAAAAGCGGATACCATGTTTTTCTCTCAATAAATTGTTAATATTCACAGTGCGTAGTTTAAAACCCACTATACCTACTCCGCGAAAAGCCTCATCAAGGAAAACATAGCTACTGAAATTGCCCTGTTACCATTAATAGACGAGACTGCTCATTGGATGTTATATAACGTACAGACATTGTTGCAATGAGAGAACGCAATTTAATCACTTAGCTAACAACACATGTTGGTGCTTATGCGTGGATTTATTTGAGATAACGACGAATATGAATGATAAAGAACGGCCAATCGACCGCCATTAATGTATATCAACATTAGCACCGCCAATTTGTTCGGTCACTGGTGTCGTGTTCCCAATTTTTAAGTAGAAGGAGAATTGAATCACGCTCGTTTCTCTCAAAAAATATAGCATGTATTAAAGGTCATTGATATTCATAATTATCCGAATAGCAGTTAGCGCCAGAAAGGGTGTCCTGTCATTGTTCTTTCTAATTTACCAAGGTTCCAAGTCTGTAACCCCAATACTACCTTCCTCATAGCCCCATAACCTCTGACTTAAGTTCTCCTAACAACACTATTTTATGATTATTGAGATGCGGAATCATTTGGCGCCCGCTTCACTCGAGCTTCTGTCCCGCTACCGTCATTGTTGTCCTCATTTGAAGATCCCGCGCAGAACATCGCAATGCTCTTCAAAGCAGAGCAGTTAGGCCTCTACGCATTCACTGAACGGTTTAATAGTAAACGTTGATGCATGTCCAACCCACTCTCCTCAACCATTTATTACAGTTTCTCGTGACTCAGGCCGTCTCGACACTTCAGTTCTCGATAATTCTTATTTCATTTACGTCCAGTCCAGAGTAAACAACTTTTACCGACACGGGGTCCAGTTGACTCATGTTATGTTGAGAGTGAAGTTTTTCCCGAGGTCATGATTCGAACTGGGAATTTTGCCGTTTCTGCAGTTCCGTATGCGTCAAGTATCTGCATATTCTATACGTATTCGTGGAGGTGATCAAATGAAGAGGCTGAAACACGCATTAGACAGGTTACGTTTAGCGGCTTATAGATCCACTACATGCGTATAATGAACGCAAGTGTTTTTTATCTCTATTTATACATGACATTGGTCCAATAAATTTACATATTTTATGAAAAATATATACAATAGGGCGAACGTGGAAATTAAACTCGAAACAATCATCCATTGGAAATATCAAATTGGATCACTTTTCGGAAACATCAATGAAAGTACAAGATCGCAGCTTCAGCTCCCACCTCGAAGAACATCGAACATTGTACACGCTAGGGCTCTGCATGGTTGCTCTCAAGTCAATTTCAAAATGATTTCCAGTGGGAGGGCAATATCTTAATGATCGATTAACGGTATCAATACAAAGGCAATACTGATCCAAGAAGTCCAATCTCAAAATAAATGAAAACACCGCAGACTTTTGCTTTGTAATTACAATACGATGTGGCTGCGTTATCGGCCCAATTACCTCTCCTAATCGGCACAATTACCTCCCTTAAGAGATCCAACTGCATTCCACTAATACCAGTCACTGCCCCGACAGTAACAGGCCTCAGCTTGTCATACAGAGATGGGACAACATCAAGTAATGAGGAAGTAGCAATGGTCACAGTAGCTCCAGTGTCAACCAATGCCTCCACTTCCACACCACAAATGAATAATGGTACCTGGTATGAAATAGCTACACCATCTCTACCATTTGAATCAACTAAGGGGCCATCCTCTTCACATTCTCCAGCCAGAGATGCCCTCACTTCCCTGGCTGATGCACGTTTCCCGAACTAGAGGGTTTCTGGGAACATCTATAACTCTCGAGATCAAGTGCACCACACCAAACACAAGCTAGACACCTGCGCTGAAACAAGTCACACTCGGCCAAGACATGCCTTCCTTTCCCACAGAAACTGCATTTTCCTGTCTGTTCCCCCGAGCCTGAATAGCTGCTAGTCATACCTCTACCTCTACCTCTGTTTTCACAACTAGTTCCCTGGCTAGTCTCAGGACAATTCCTTGTAAAATGTCTTGGTGCATTGCACCTGAAACAAATTAACTGTTTCTGAAAACAGTCTACCTCCAAATGACCGACCTTGTTACACCATTTGCACACATGCAACTCTTGGCTAGCTGACCTGCCTCCAAAGGGGGATATATCTGCTACAGCTGTGACAGACAAAGGACAGCCCTAGGCCCCCAAGATGGCTGTTGTGATTCCAGATTAGTAGCCAATTTTACCAGGTGAGAAAGAGTGGCATCCTCCTGGTGACCCAACTGAACATTCAACTGTTGCAGCAATGAGGGGGAGATGGCACTAAGAAACTTTGATCGTATCATCATATCCATACTAGTTGTACTTGCACTTGAGACCTTCCTAGCCATCATTTCCAATCTAATAGAAAAACAAACTAAACTTTGACCAATATGCCGAGATGCCGAAAAGAAATCCGCAAACTCACTGCTAGAAAGAGTAGTCCTTTTGGTAAACTCCTCAATGAGTCGTTGTTTCACAATAGCATAGTCTGCTTCCATTCCAAATGCATTTACAATTGCCTTCGCTTCTCCCTCCAAAAATGCTGGCAAAACCTGCAACCACGAATTTGTGTCATTTTTGTATAAAGCGAGGGCATTTTTTCAAATGCTACCAGAAAAGTGTCTATTCCTGTTCCTCCAGTAAAACTAGCAGGTGGTGGAACTCTATCAACACGCATGTTCCTTAGAGCCTCCGTCAATTTACCAACCACCTCCACCATAACTGCCTCACTCATCCTGACAGCTATCTACTATTCTGCTATAACTATCCAAGAGAATAAATCCCACTTCTGACACCAATTGTCGCCGGACGGGACTCCCGCAACGCTATGAATAAACAACCCACCTAAATAAACTTCCAAATGTCATTGATGCCTACTAATTCAGTCACCAATGGGTTAGCACGGGCGGCCTGCCTACGAGGGTTCAAATTCTGTAGATCTCCACCTGATGTCCCGGCCCTAATGATCTGGGCTGCAGGTAGTAGTCAAACAGACAGCAACTGAAGATGAGGATGGTTCGATAGGATGGTTGGCCAATCTCACCCAAACTAAGCAAGCTAGTAATATCCTTATTGCCTCCAGGCTCACTAATTATCCAAAAAACAAATGATCAATACATTGTCAACACCCCACTAGCAGGATCAAAAGCTAGAGTTGGACTATCCATAAGATAGAGCAGCTCTCCGAAGCCTAAAATACTTTCAGAAAAGAACAGGCCCAATAAGGTAGGTAATATAATAAAACCACTGTAAGGCTTCCAAAAGTTAAGGCTTTTATTCAAGGGAGACTCCAGGTCTATCAAACATTTGGGCCCTTAGACTGGAAGCTGATGTAACATTAACTAAGTACTGTGGGAATTCAAGTTCTTAAAACAAACATCCATTTGTATCTCCAGTTACAATACACAATCAATTGCTATCTCCTGCTGGCAGCACCACAGTGGAATTTCAAAAGCACAACCTCCTAAAGTAATACCAATAACTTTCAAAACTGACCCCCAACACACCCTGAAAGCTCCAGATGTAGAGTCCAAAAGGTAAACAAACAAGATGGTGGTCTCCAGTTTTCAGACAAAGTTCACAATAGTTTGCAGAGTCATCAGCTTTGCCAGACCGGAAAATCAACTGCACCAGGGGAGCTCTATAACAATTGCCTAGGCATGGGAAAACACCAGTTGCTCACTTACAGATTTTATTCAATGATATCCTGCTGCAATACCATGACATGTCCTTATGTCTCTGCTGTCCATCTCCAACTGACCGATAATAGGATCGCGAGTCCCCTATATAGCCTATCGGACCGCTGCCGGCAACCGCATCTGACCACACAGTCAAAACAGTAACTATACAAAGCTCTGGCTCAGGGATCTAGTACACTTGTACTAGTTTGGTCCTGACCATCATCAGGAGAACATGTGCTCTTCAGCAGATGCACATTCAGAACTACTGCTGCTGGAAAAGATACAATAACTGCAATCTTCACAATACAGGACATGACAAGTTGAAAATGGGTGAGTGCATCATTGGTTACATTGAATTTGCCACATTAAAACCTTGTGCACTTGCAGTATAGATTCTACCTAATTGTAAAGTATGGATAAACAGGAGATGGAAGATCCGCTTCCGGCTACACTAACAAATAACACACATCCTAACAAATATATCGAATGACTCACAAAAAACTTGCGTTCTTGGTATCTCTATGAACCATCAGTAACAAACTTGACCATAAGATCAATTTGTCTTAACATAAAACTATAATGTCCGAAAAATACAGCGCTTGAGTCAGACACATTAACAAATAACATACTTCATAACAATTACATTCGATAAAAGGTTCAAAGATCTAGTCATCCTGTATCTTATTCCTTCACTAATTTGCGTTTTGGACACCGCTAATTATTGCTTATCTTACTCCTTCACTAATTTGCGTTTTGGTGCGCCTAATTATTGCCCATCTATATTCCTTCACTTGCGTTTTGCAGACAGGGTTTCTCGGGCATATTTTCAGACAGGGTCCCCAGGGCTTATTCGCAGACAGGGTCCCCAGGGCATATTTGCAGACAGGGTCCCCAGGGCATATTCGCAGACAGGGTTCCCAAGGCATATTTGCAGACAGGGTTCCCAGGGCATATTTGCAGACAGGGTTCCCAGGGCATATTTGCAGACATGGTTCCCAGGGCATATTTGCAGACAGGGTTCCCAGGGCATATTTGCAGACAGGGTTTCCAAGGCATTCTTGCAGACAGGGTTCCCTGGGCATTCTTGCAGACATATACACTGCTGCTACCGTAACACCGAGCGAGACCCATCCAACAACACACCCATTTGTCGCAGTGCACAGTGCCAACAGCGTTCCAGGAGAAACTACAGAATCTTTTGTAACAATCCTCATAGGCGATGACTTCATAGCAAATGTACAACCGGATGACCTCACAAGGAAATGAACTATCCAAAAAATCAACAGAGTTGACTCTAATGCATTGCTAAAAACCATTAAGAGAGAAAAAGCGTGATGGCTTAGCAAAACTCGCGACGCGGAATTGTTTCACCCAAATAGTCCAAGTCTCAATAGAAAAGGAACGGCCAAACTCCTCAATATTGTGGCGCGTTATGTCCCTCACTGAGTTGAGCTACTGCCAGACCACTACTATCACAATGACCGCAATATGCGGTCATTTGCGTGCCCTCCCTTTCTTTGCTTCCCGCTGCCACACCTCCGTCCCTCTCTTTTGCCGACACAAAATCACGAGTCGGCCAATTACAAACTGTCACGGCCTACGCCTCTTCTACCGTTAACTGGTCACAAGACAGCGGACTACATACACTCACAGCCAACTGACACCGTGCACAACACCCGTCACCTTACGCACCCCCTACCCTGCCCGAACGACCCGCTTACCTCACCACCAATACAGCGACCATCGATGCTTCAGGTACTACGACCCAACTCATAGTAGCAGCTGGCTTGGAAAACTATTTCAGGACAAATACACGCACGCAAGGCGCTCTTATCTTCCCTCAATTCAGCGCCAGCTCACAAGCTTATCATCTATGACACATCACTCCGTATTTACGCACACGACATGTAAACCGCCTTCCATCTTAATGCGTCTCATAACCCTTTGCCCATGGACCAAGCCGCTGCACACCACACCAAACCACACCACACTAAGCCCCAAGCATCCCATTTATTCGCTCCACCTGTCACCAATGCCACTGCACACCAAACTAAACCAGTTACCCCCCAACACTACTACTACTACAGCTCTCCATCAGCGCCCTTTCAGTTCCCCTATACCAACAACAACCAATCAACGCCTCCTCACTTTCCGAACACCAACAGCTCCCCATTAACGCCTCCTTATCGCCCCTACACCAATAACTACCAATCAGCACCTCCTGAAAAACCGCAGACCAACAGCTTTCTATCAGTTCCTCCTCAGCACCCTTATTCCAACTACTACCAATCAGCGCTTTCTCACCATCCCTATACCAACAACTACCAATCAGCGCCTCCTCACCACCCCAAAATTGAAAACTACCAATCAGTGCCTCATCAGCATCCGCACACTAATAGCTTCTCATAAGCGCCTCCTCCTCATCACCCCTGTATCAACAAGTACCAATCAGCGCCTCCTCACCATCCGTACACCAGCAGCTCCCCATCAGCGCCTCCTCATCACCCCTATACCAACAAATACCAATCAGCGCCTCCTCACCACATATTTAACAACAACTACCAATCAACGCCTTCTCACCATCCGAACACCAACTGCTCCCCATCAGTGCCTCCTCATCACCCCTATACCAACAACTACCAATCAGCGCCTCCTCACCATCCATACACCAGCAGCTCTCCATCAGCGCCTCCTCATCACCCCTATACCAACAA
>SDVV010037352.1:0-10848 GCA_016164225.1 Gammarus roeselii
ATATTACTCGCTATAAGCAAGCCCTTGCTGATCTGATGTACGAGGAATTTTTAGATTTTGACTAGGCTGATGAAGTTTAATTCATTTGTAGGGATGTGTGTGTAAGCATGTATGTAATTTTTTTTTTTTTTTTCTCAGTCTATCTGTATATGTGTGTATATATGGATGTGTATGTTTTATATTGTGACCAACAGAACTGCTGTATGATCAGTTGCCTAAAGCACAAATTTCCAGTTTTTTCCGCTCCATTGTTTTGCCGGCCTTTGCAGTCTGGCGTGCTGTGGCATTTGTGCCTCCTGTCATGCTCTGCACTCTGGCCTTGCTGGGGTGTGGGGTGGTCTTGGGGCAACCAAGGTGAGAAATTACCACCCTCGCCTGCAACCGCTAATCAATGCGACACGGTACTTTTAACCTCATCGTTCCAACACTCACTGCCCTTCCTTCTCAGCAAAGCATATCTGAATATTTTACATTCTTCAACAACATCACATACGCTTTGTCCTCTCTCAAGTTACATTCCTCCTCCAGGCCTGCTGAAAAACCTGTTTTGCTTGCCACTTTTAGTTCACTCACCTTCACTACCTTACTTCCTCCTCCCACTTTTGCGTCACTCTCAATCTTTCTTCCACCAGTTAATTATCTGACATTTCACCACTGTTCCCTCTCAACACCCGCACATCCAACAGCCTATTCACCACTCCCCTTGAAATCAACATAAAATCTATTGCGCTATATCCACCACTGCACCACGGGCCGTCTTTACCCATGTGGGCTTGTGGATATCTTGCTTTTCGACAAAGCTGTTTCCCCCCAACAGATCCCGCTCCATTGTCATTTCTACCCAGAACGCCATACAGCTACATTCTTCACCACTACATTTCCAACTCTCTCATTTAGGTCCCCAATTACCACCACCCCAACGTTTTGTCCTCTAAAACTCTCAATGCAATCACTCGGACCAATTTAAAAATGCCCTCTCCTCCATATTTCTCTTGCTACCTTGTCCGTAAGTACTCAAAAACGCAACTTTCCATAGCAACCTAGCTTAACTTTACCTACATTAATCTAGAGAACATTTCCTATCACTTTGAAAAGCTAATCAACCAACCAATAACTAAATAACAACACTAAGCCTTCTCATGCACAACATTCTTCCACGCCCAACTTCCTTCCACTTACCACACCAAACTCACATTCGCCCCTACCTTTCAACTTGATTACACTGTGGCAACACATCAAACTCCCTCCTCACAAACATCACACCAATCTCGCTCCTCTTTGCTTTATCCATACTACAAGTACACATATTTAGCAACCTTGACAAAAGGATTTAGAAAGGTGTGGACATCTGTGGAAAGCCTATATTTCCCAACACAATGACATAGGAAGAACTTGTACATATAAATAGGGCGAGCCATTTACTGAGGGTGCAGTTGTGCAGGGTTTGTTGCGGGCGAGTTGGGGAAACGCGGGAAATGTTTCAACACCCCCTGCTTCCCTCTCCTTGCTCGCCTGGAGCTGTGCCTTTGGTCTGATACAATTTTTTCGCTTGTCTCTTGATACGCATGTAATAAAAATGAAGTAATACCAATAGATAATGTTGAAGGCAAATCACTGCATATGATAATGTAAATACTACTATAGTACATTACCCAAGTATGTTCTAGTAAACCTATGGGTGTAATCAGGAAGGAAGTACGGAGTATACCGCCAGAGGACGGGCTTGTGCTCAATATTTTCCCGCGTGTGTGATGAACGATCGGCAGTGGATTGCGACCGCATGCGAGCTGGAAGTGTAGCTCCATTAGGTAACCATCCATGGAACTTGAGTACAGGACCATCCTCAACATCACCCAGAGGATACCGAATCTAAGATAAGACCCTCTAGACAAGCAATATGTTAGTTATGCAGAATTCCAGGTACCTAGTTCAGATAGAAGATCTCGATATAGCTGCTTGTTAGCTGATATTCTAGCTACATTATTGACAATGATTGTATCGACAAACAGTGTGGCACCCAAAATGGCCCCCACAATACCATACACAAGGTATATTAAGAAATAGGGCCATAAACAAAGTGTTTCCCATGATTCTCTAGTCTGGATTTTGAAGTGTTTCTGTTGTTTTATGCATGGTCAAGTTGCATCAGATGATTATTTAAAAAGCACAAGAAAAAATATAGGAATTTGTTATCTCAAAACCATCAAATTTGATAGCGCCAATATAATAGAGGTAACATCTCATTCCCCGTTTGTTTTAGTCTTAAAGTGAGGAATTTACAAAGGGAGGGATTCCCCGGAACAACCAAGATAAAAAGCTACATATTTATCAACGTTTAATCCCTCCATCATAATTGCTCACCTCTCCGTACTGGCTGCACACCTCAACCTCTTCCTCCGCATCCCATGATGGGGGATTAACCTGTCTGAGAATCGTCTTTCCCAACAGGTTCTGTGTGGGCGGGTCAAAGCTCATGACGTTGTAAGACAATACGACGTAGTTGGGAACACGATACTGGCAGTCAGGGCCGAGATGGCCGGCCCGACCGCACGAGAAGCAGCTCAGGCGATCAGGAGCTGTACAGGACGAGGGAGAGCTGGAGGGAGCTATGGGAGTGTTGCCTGATGTCTGAAAGAAACAAATTGCATCAAACCCCATTATGAAGTAGAAATACAAAACAGAACAGGAACTTTATTTTGAAATCCCAAACGGAACAGAAATTTCATTTTCAAATCTGAATCAGAACAGGAATTTTACTAAGCAGCTAACTACCCAACCAGATCATATTTATATCAATTTGACAAACGCAAGACAGACCATGTCTTTTTTTATCTTTATGCCTGACAATTCCAGGTATGGAGGAGTTAAACAAGCCTTTGAAATGTTTTTTGGCAAAGGCTTCAATTGTCTTTCGATTTTTGCTAATTTTTCTAGTTTTTAATCATTTTAATGCGGGTATTTTATATCCATATTCAGATTTCCACTGAAAAGTTACAGAATTTTGATCAGATTAGAGTGACGAGGCTTTCTAGCCCACTGGAGTCATCGTCCTTCTGGCGGCGAATGCCAAACCAGCAAACAGTGCTGAATCATGTTAGTCTTCGTTTCTATTCTTCTTTTTTATGTTCGAGTTAGGTTTACTACTCCGCAAAGTTAAAGTCCTTTAGGCGGTGAACGTCTATGGTATGTATGGGTGCCACAGGAGGTACAGGAACTGCTCAGGTGCTGAGGCCATATGGCCCCAGCACTCCCTGGATGGCAGTAAGGAGGAATAACACACTACCTACCCTGCTTCAGACCCCCAAGGATCCGCAGTAGTCCTTAAGGTGCCGGGCTACACGCTCCAACACCTGCTGAGGGAGAAGATGGAGAAGAGACAGAAAACGAGGATCCCATGCATGAGATCTACACTAGGTGTAGGGAATTTCATGCATGAGAACAGCAAAAATGGGAAGAAGAAGAAGATGGAATAGTCATAGAAAAAGGTACTTACATGGAGTTTCTTTGCTATTCACAGCAGGTCACAGCGTGGCTGCCACCTAGCCCACATCCATGGGGCACTCTCCACTTGTGCTGCGGCACCAGCATTTGTATGTTGTAGCCACATTCGCCAGTCGGATCCCGGCTTGACGTCGCGGTTAAGCAGAGAGTTGTCCCCACAGTGTGAGTATCCATTAATTTGGGGTCGATCTGGAACAAAGCTGAGGTATTTATCCAATCGGATCTTGAACCTCAACTGTTTGCTGTAGCTGACAGTTGTGGCACCCGTTCGATTTCACGTATTACCAATGGCATTCGGTTGAATAACCGGGGTGCCTGGCACGTGAAGCTGTTGAATGCAACTGTTTGCATCGCTTTGCCCCCCATCAGTTTTGGCACTTCGAAGCAACACATTCTGCCAATTCTTGCCTGGCTTCTCATGGTCACTTTCGTTACAATTTTTTCGTTTACATTGACAGTGTAGCCTTCCAGAATTTTCCAAGCGTTTATGACCATAAATCTTTCAAAACGTCTTTGGATTGAGTATATCCTCAAGGCGTTTAATCTGTCATAATAGTCTATTTCCTTTACCTCCCTAATATAAGTGGTAAAGCTTCTTTGCACTGCTTCAATTCTATTCAAATTTTTCTGCTTATGTGGGATCCAGAGAGAGGAGCAATAGTCAATGACTGGTTGGATTAGTTGTCTCCAAAGAGTCAACTTTGTCCTTTTATCTCTAGCCAGAAAGGTCCTCATGCCCCCAGAAAAGTCTTCAGCCACTGGCCTCAACCTTAGCAATTCGTTCATGGAACGAAGCATTGTTTTGCATTAGTACGCCTAGATCATGCAGGCTTTTTTCTTCTTATATAGCCGTGTTAATGCTAGAATTAAACGATGTACTTACTTGGATACTTGGAGTTTCTTCACTGTTCACAGCAGGTCACAGCGTGGCTGCTACCTAGCCCACATCCGTGGGGCACTCTCCACTTGTGCTGCGGCACCAGCATTTGTATGTTGTAGCCACATTTGCCAGTTGGATCCCGGCTTGGCGTCGCGGTTGTGAGTGTATCCATTTATTTGCGGTCGATCTGGAACACAGCTGAGGTATTCATCAAGTCGGCTCTTGAACCTCAAAATGCTTGCTGTAGCTGACAGTTGTGGCACTCGTTTGATCTCACGTATAACCAATGGCATTCGGTTGAATAACTGGGGTGTCCGGCACGTGGAGCTGTTCAAGGCAACTGTTTGCATCGCTTTGCCCCCCATCAGTTTTGGCACTTTGAAGCAACACATTCTGCCAATTCTTGCCTGGTTTTTCATGGTCACTTTTGTTACAATTTTTTTGTTTACATTGGCAGTGCTGCCTTCCAGAATTTTCCAAACGTTTATGACAAAACGTCTTTGGATTGAGTATAGCCTCAAGGCGTTTAATCTTTCATAACAGTCCATTTCCTTTACCTCCCTAATATAAGAGGTGAAACTTCTTTGCACCGTTTCAAGTTCATTCAAATCTTTCTGCTTATGTGGGATCGCGAGAGGGGAGCAAGTCAATGACTGGTTGGATTAGTTGTTTTCAAAAAGTCAACATTGTCCTTTTATCTCTAGCCAGAAAGGTTCTCATGGCCCAAGAACAGTCTTCTGCCACTGGCCTCAACCTCTGCAATTTGTTCATAGAAAGAAGCATTGTTTTGCATTAGTACGCCTAGATCACGTAGGCTTTTTTTTGTATTTGTTTTTAGGTCGGAATTTTTTCCGCATCTCAGTGATTAAAATTTAGATTTGTTAGATTTGTTGAACTGATGTATGTGGACAACTTGGGCCCAGATTATTAGCCCATATCAAGAAGAGCAGAGGACCAAGCACAGTGCCTTGTGGGACCCCACTAAGGACTTCCACTGGCACAGAGGTTTCTCCATTCACTACCACACTTCAAGCACTGCCTTTCACAACGATTTTGAGCCATTTGTAAACATTTCCCTGGATACCGGCATTATACAGTTTTGATAGCAGTATACTATGATCTACTTTGTCAAAGGCTTTGGCAAAATCAAGATAAATCACATACACATTTGATCCATCACCCAATGCATTTATTATTTTGTCATAGTGCTCCAGCAGTTGGGTCAACATGCTCCTCTTACTTCTGAAACCATGTTGCTTGAAGTTGAACCATTTATTTTTTTCAATAAAATTCACTTTTGGTCCTTTCATTACTCTTTCAAAGATTTTGACTACATGTGATGTCAAAGAAATTGGTCTGTAATTCGATGGGCTTGTGAGGCTACCTCCTTTTGCTAGCGGGAGGATGACGGAATGTTTCATAGTCTGTGGGATATCGGAAGTGTCCAAAGACTTCTGCCACAATATTTGTAGGGGTCTTGACAGTACCTGTTTGCATTATTTCAATAGAACAGCTCGGATGTCGTCTGGTCCGGATGCACAATTGCTACCTTTGTCATCAATAACTTTTGTAATTTCAGAGATGTCAATGTTAAGATTTGTATGAGTAAGCATTGGGATACTAAATACCTGTCTGTAATTCTCACTCAACAACTCGCTCATCGCTTTGTTTTCATCTACCAGGTGACCGGATTCATCAATTAATGGGTTAATTTTAGTTTTAGAGGTTGAAAATTTGGCTACATATGAAACAATTTTTTTAGAATTTTTAGTAATTTTTTTTAATAGCTTTCTTCTCATTTTCTCTTCTCTCTTGATCATGTGAACCTTTTATCTGCTCTTCAATCAAAATGATGGCTTCTTCTTGTTTTGTGCGTCTAAAAGGGGTTTACTTTGTTGCAAAGATTGTTGTTTTATTGCTTGCTTCTTCATGAGCAATTTACTTTTTGAATAATACATGCTTCTTTTGGGAATTTTTCTTTTTATTGGCACATGTTGTACACACATCTGCAACTGTATATAATCAAAGTTATTCTTTGCTTCCTCCACACTGTTTGCCTGATCAATGAATTGTTTCCAATCAATTTTGGACAGGGATTTGTGGATATTTACCCAATTTATATCTGCACTAAAGAAGTTCAGTTGCCGGAAAGTCATGTTCCCGGAGAAGATGGTATTTACTGTGTTTCTTCTCATTAGGTCAGCATCTAGATTTATTTCAATCACAATATGATCTGATAGTGCAGTTTTAGTTATTTCAATGTTTTTTAAATAGCTACTCAACTGAATTGAAAAACACTAGATCCAGGATATTGTTATTGTGTTGGCTTTTCAATGATTTGGGTAACAAAATATCTATCTACTAATTTGAACAGTGTTTCAGCTTGATTTGTTGCAGCTTTGGTGTTACCTTTGCCAATGATATAGCTACCAGGTGCCGCCGTTCGATCATTATTTAACCATTTGATGAATGGAAAATTGAAGTCACCACAGAGGAAGATTTTTAATTCAGTCTGATCAATGTTCAACTTGTTCATCTGTAAGATTCCGAGCGCATCTTCATAATGTACAAACTCGCAGTTTGGTGGTCTATACACTATAATTATTATGGTTTTCAGCTTTTCAACTTCAACAGCAAGACACTGGCAGTAATCATTGGAAAATTTCAACTCTTCGCAGCTTCCAAGACACTCTTTCACATGGACTCCAACACCACCATATTTCCTATTTGTGCAGTCACTTCTGAAAAAAGTGTAATTTTCAATATAGAGTTCAGCTGATTTTACATTTTTATTTAGGTGTCTCAGTTGAGCCAATGAAGAATGAATCACTATCAGATAGAATATCTTGAATCAACTTTATTTTGCCAAATTGGCTGGTGCTATGGAGGCCTTGTAAATTTGAGAGGCGACACTTTTTCAATAAATTTTGATTGAATGTTTTTTGAGATAGTGTTTCCTCTATTGACTCAGTGTTGGCAGCTCTCTCACCAGTTGGAACTTTGGTTTGAAAGGGCGAAGTAGGAGACTCTTCAGAATTTCTATGTACCGCTACAGATGGACTCAGATGGACTCAAGTGGGCATCACCATGAAGGCATCTGCCATCACTGGTAGGCCTGTACTGGTCACTGTAACGAGGGTGACCTCCCGTTGAGGCCGCGAGAGGAACCTGTTGGGAGCGGTTTTTGTAGCGTGTGTCGTGTAGTCGAGGCTGTTGTTTGACCCAACCTCTTTGGCCAATGTGGTTAATGTTTGGGTGTTGCTGTGTGTTGTTATGATGGGCATTTCCTTGTCTGCTGGCTGCAGTAGTTACGTCTTGCTGGGGCTCCAGTGGTGTTCTTGTTTCCCTAATATGCAGCCACTTACACCATTTTTTGGTGCATTGCATATGACAAAACGAGTCATCACATACCCTCGGATGGAATTTCTTACAGAGTTCATCACTTTTGCGACCATACCTTCCCAATTCCATGAACATATTGCAACGCTTTGGGTGGGTAAAACCACATCCATTACACTTCATACTTGCACTTATTTTTTAAACAAAATGTGCAGTGTTTCAGGCTTTTCACTGTTGGTACTAGTTTTTGTTTTTGCCCTCCTGGGCCACTTTCGTTTTCTTGATCACTATTACAGTTTTTATTTGACCCAGGCTCACAAGCTGGGTGGGTAAAGCCACAGTTTTTTCCTGAGACTCCATACCTGCATTTGCTTTTCAAATAGAATCTACTGAGTTTTGTGTTCTTCACTTTTGGTTAATTATTTTTTATTTGCTCTCCAGTATCACTCATTTTCCCTATCGCAATTTTCACTGGAATTCATTATATCAGTAACATCTGTATCTACACCAATGTCACTCACCATATCACTGTTCTGGTCACTAGCAGCCATTTCTGTACCCTGACTACCAGTGGACAGTGAGGTACAGTGACCATCAGTAGTTTTGACAGTGCTCTGCACACAAATTATTTGGTCCTGTTTTTCCACAGCCGTTTTGTTTCTAACATCGAAACAGGTCACACCTGCTGCGAAACCATTTAAATTATATCCATAGCATCCTGTAGCACATCAGTCCAGCATCGGACACTTTTGAACAAGATTTGCAGAAACATTCATCACATTCTGCGCAAACAATATCAACATTTTCCTGTCCTATGCATATGTTACACTTCCATGATGCCTTCTTTACTTTCACACAGTGCCAATCTTCATTTTCTTCAACGTTGCAGCCTTTGCCATTAGGGCAATGAAATATAAATGCTTGTTTTTTTTTTTGAATCACTAACACTTCTAGCAACACATGTCATGAAAAGAATATGTTTGGCATATTTCACACTTTTTCAGACTATTTCCTCTAAGACCTCGAGCTAAGTTAGGATCTTTGAAGCAGGCCGAGCACAAATCACTAGCCATTTTGTTATGAAGGTAGTGTAAGTTTCAACACAATTCAGATTAATGTGTACTATTAAAAGAAAAAATCTATCACTCTTTCCTTTAACACAGAATATTTATATTCACAGCCTATTCCCAATTTGCACAACACTAATGAAAATTCAATTAGGTCACTTCCTGTCTCTTCTCTTCTTGGAGCTAGGCCTTTACTTACAATGCACTTCCTGTATAGATAGCAAGTAGATTTACTTGGGTCAGGCCCAGACTCTGTTTGGCAGAAAGCACTTGGAATTTTCTAATTAGGTTTCAATTTGTCACAGCCTTTTATTGCTGATCTCTCAAGTTAGTTTGGGAGCTAATGGACAGTAGTCCTCACTCCATGGAGCCAGGCAGGCCACTGGTTGCATGAAAGAGCACAACTTGGCTGTTAGTTGCCACCCAAAAGGAGAATAGTTAGAACCGGTACGTGTATGTTTGAGTGTGCGTGTCTGTGTGTGCGTGCGTGCGTGTGTGTGTGTGTGTGTGTGTTTGTGTGTGTGCAACAACCATTAGTAGAGTTGTCAAGAAGAAGTCCGAGACAAGTTGAAGAACATTTGAACTATATGTAAAATGCAAATGAGGTAAATAAAATGTAAGCATATCAGGATGGGGGAGAAAAGGAGGATAGTGAAGGGTGAAGAAGAGGGGCGTCTGAAGGGAAATAAGGGTGTTCACCCCCCCGGTTGGGCCGTGACTCCATGCGGCTCGTGAACCTAACAGATGCCTGGGGAGGGGGGAGAAGTTTGATCAGGGTGATATGCAACACATACATCTAACCTCATCAAGTATTATTAGAATGATGAACCCATGATCTAAGCTTTTCACTTCTACATTGCTGAGTTGACAAGAGAAAGAGGTTGTGGGACCAGGACAGTTTCTGACCTTTGCAGCCTCCTCCAGTAGCCCCAGAAAGCCGTGGGGAGCAACAGAGCTGGGAGAGGCCAGCACAGCCACGTGCGCCAGTTTAATATTGAGAACAGCTATGTTAACACAGGTTTAGGAACTGAAAATGGTGCGCACTATTGGTTATCATACGAGTAGTTGAACAAGTCACCTGTCTTGCAAGGAACCACCTGCACCTAATTCAGTTCAGCTCTTGACAAGCTTAGTGCGAACGTGCAGTGCAATGCAGTGCGTGTGCCAGGCTGTGTCCTAGCTGCAGATTGTATTGACTCTTCATCTCTTACTCAAACTCTTAAATATCAGTACATGCATTATACTTATCAATGCTGACAAGATATCCCACTTATCTTGAAGCAAAATGAGCCATGGTCAAGAAATATACGTTGAGGCTCGATTTGTGCCGTAATCACTGAATGTCTGTTACCCAAGCTCTAGCAAATGTTGATGGCAATATGGTCATATCAATAATCCATCTTTTATTTTAATATACTTCAAAAATCTTCAGTTAATAAAATAGGCATATAACATTTTTACTATTTGATATGCTTTTGGAGTTTCTGTCTTGAAGCGTGCCTTGTGGTTGTAGAAGCATGCACCAACTCATATAAATAGCCCACGATCCCATGAAGGGTCCGTCTTGCAAACCGCTCAGGATTAAGTTTGACAATCTAAATCGGAATCGAAAGCAGAAAATGAAAGACGAATTATAATGTACTTCATTACAAATAGTGAACTTTACCAGCAGAAAAAAATTAAGTACTTAGGAGTCTGATTATAGATTGCGCAGTGAAAAATGAAATAGATAATTATTAAAAACTGAGGTTCATGGGTGGAAGATAACCAATGCTTCAGCTGAGGGCTCCATCAGATGAAACTAGTCTGAAGGACTGGGTTGAGGATGGGCACAAATTTGTATACTAGTCAGACCTGAAACACATGCCTGGGTAGGAAAGCAGAGCACAGAAATCCAACAACTGAAGCATCCGGATGATACAGATACAGATACAGACACTAGGCCGCATCCCCCAGAAAGGGGGGTGGCCGACGGCAAGGCGCACCTCACACCCTCACACGCTCACATTCACACAACTTAGCCCTTTTGTGCTAAAGGGTCCGGCCGGTAGCCCCTCAACT
>SDVV010037353.1:0-10848 GCA_016164225.1 Gammarus roeselii
CACCAGAGCCTCAACGTGAGTCATAATAGGCTCTCCCGTAGGGCGCGACCGTCGTTGATTTAGGTAAATCCGCACGGCCTCGCGTGCGAAAATATTAGCTTTGTCAAGATGAAGTCAGTACATATTTTAATTGTGGCATATTCGCGTACTAGCGCGTACGAGAGAGTATAGAGTTAGTGCGTATCTTCGTAAAATGAGTTGTTGTTTCAATGCGTAATGAGGTGGAGGGACTACCTCATTTCGGCTACACGTGGAGAGTGATATTACACGACTACACGTGGAGAGGGATATTACACGGCTACACGTGGAGAGTGATATTACACAGCTACACGTAGAGAGTGATATTACACGGCTACACGAGGAGAGTGATATTACACGGCTACAGGTAGAGTGATATTACACAGCTACACCTAGAGAGTGATATTACACGGCTACACTTGGAGAGTGATAGTACACGGCTACACGTGGAGAGTGATAGTACACGGCTACACGTGGAGAGTGATAGTACACGGCTACACGTGGAGAGTGATATTACACGGCTACACGTGGAGTGATATTACACAGCTGCACGTAGAGAGTGATATTACACGGCTACACGTGGAGAGTGATATTACATGGCTACACTTGGAGAGTGATATTGCACGGCTACACGGGGAGAGTGATATTACACGGCTACACGTGGAGAGTGATATTACACAGCTACACGTGGAGAGTGATATTAAACAGCTACACGTGAAGAGTGATAGTACACGACTACCCGTGGAGAGTGATTTTACACGGCTACACGTGGAGAGTGATAGTACACGGCTACACGTGGAGAGTGATATTGCACAGCTGCAAGTGGAAAGTGATATTACACGGCTGCACGTGGTGAGTGATAGTACACAGCTACACGTGGAGAGTGATATTACACGGCTACACGTGGAGAATGATATTGCACGGCTACACGTGTAGAGTGATATTACACGGCTACACGTGGACAGTGATATTACACGGCTACACGTGGAGAGTGATATTACACAGCTACACGTGGAGAGTGATATTAAACAGCTACACGTGGAGAGTGAGGGTACACCGCTACCCGTGGAGAGTGATTTTACACGGCTACACGTGGAGAGTGATATTGCACGGCTACAAGTGGCAAGTGATATTACACGGCTACTCGTGGAGAGTGATATTACACAGCTACCCGTGGAGAGTGATAGTACACGGCTACACGTGGAGATATTACACGGCTACACGTGGAGAGTGATATTACACAGCTACACGTGGAGAGTGATATTAAACGGCTACACGTGGAGAGTGATAATACACGGCTACACGTGGAGAGTGATATTGCACGGCTACACGTGGAGAGTGATATTACACAGCTACACGTGGAGAGTGATATTAAACGGCTACACGTGGAGAGTGATAATACACGGCTACACGTGGAGAGTGATATTACACGGCTACACGTGGAGAGTGATAATACACGGCTACACGTGGAGAGTGATATTGCACGGCTACACGTAGAGAGTGATATTGCACGGCTACACGTGTAGAGTGATATTACACGGCTACACGTGTAGTGATATTACACGGCTACCCATGGAGAGTGATTTTACGCGGCTACACGTGCAGAGTGATAGTACACAGCTACACGTGGAGAGTGATATCGCACGGCTACACGTAGAGAGTGATATTGCACGGGTACACGTGGAGAGTGATATTACACAGCTACAGGTAGAGAGTGATATTACACGGCTACGCGTGGAGAGTGATATTACACGGATACACGTGAAGAGTGTTATTACTCGGCTACAGGTAGCGAGTGATATTATACGGCTACAGGTAGAGAGTGATATTACACAGCTACAGGTAGAGAGTGATATTACACGGCTACGCGTGGAGAGTGATATTAAACAGCTACACGTGGAGAGTGATAGTACACGGCTACAAGTGGAGAGTGATATTACACGGCTACAAGTGGGAAGTGATATTACACGGCTACTCGTGGAGAGTGATACTGCACGGCTACACGTGGAGAGTGATATTACACGGCTACGCGTGGAGAGTGATATTAAACAGCTACACGTAGAGAGTGATAGTACACGGCTACCCGTGGAGAGTGATATTGCACGGCTCCACGTAGAGAGTGATATTGCACGGCTACAAGTGGGAAGTGATATTACACGGCTACACGTGGAGAGTGATATTACACGGCTACACGTGGAGAGTGATAGTACACGGCTACACGTGGAGAGTGATACTACAAGGCAACACGTGGCGAGTGATATTACACGGCTACACGTGGAGAGTGATAGTACACAGCTACAGGTAGAGAGTGATATTACACGGCTACAAGTAGGGAGTGATATTACACGGCTACACGTGGAGAGTGATATTACACGGCTACACGTGGAGAGTGATAGTACACGGCTACAAGTGGAGAGTGATATTACACGGCTACAAGTAGAGAGTGATAGTACACGGCTACACGTGGACAGTGATAGAACACGGCTACACGTGGAGAGTGATATTACACGGCTACAAGTGGAGAGTGATATTACACAGCTACACGTGGAGAGTGATAGTACACGGCTACAATTGGAGAGTAATATTACGCGGCTACACGTGGAGAGTGATATTACACGGCTACAAGTGGAGAGTGATATTACACGGCTACAAGTGGAGAGTGATATTACACGGCTACACGTGAACAGTGATAGTACACGGCTACACGTGGAGAGTGATATTACACGGCTACAAGTGGAGAGTGATATTACACGGCTACACGTGGAGAGTGATAGTACACGGCTACACGTGGAGAGTGATTTTGCACGGCTACAGGTAGAGAGTGATATTACACGGCTACAAGTGGAGAGTGATTTTACACGGCTACACGTGGAAAGTGATATTACACGGCTACACGTGGAAAGTGATATTACACGGCTAAACGTGGAGAGTGACATTACACGGCTACAAGTAGAGAGCGATATTAAGCAGAGAAATGACTTCTCGTCATATACGTAAATCGTTTACCAACTCCATTTATACTGGGTACGCGTAGTTTACAACTCAATACGCATAGATTACCACTTGTTGTACATAGTGAATATTTCGTGCGGCTTATTATTGAGTGATTGATTTGGGCCTCATTTCCACCAGAGCCTCAAAACTTATTATTACTTTTTGTACTAAGTGAATATTACGTTTCGCATATTATTACTTATTGTACCTAGTGAGTATTGCGTTGCGCTTATTGTTACTCACTGTACTAAGTGAGTATTACCTGACGCACATTATTACTCGTTGTACCAAGTGAGTATTACGTGACGCACATTATTACTTTTTGTACCAAGTGAGTATTACTTGGCGCACATTATTACTTGTTTTCCAAGTGAGTATTAAGTGGCGCACATTATTACTTGCTGTACCAAGTGAGTATTACGTGGCGCACATTATTACTTGTTGTACCAAGTGAGTATTACGTGGCGCACATTATTACTTGTTGAACCAAGTTAGTATTACGTTGCGCTTATTATAATTCGTTGTACCAAGTGAGTATCACGCAGCTCCTATCTGCACGTATGCGGTGGACTTCCTCTTTATATGCTTTGATCGCCTTTCAGTGCAATTAGAAAAAATGTTATTTGTTTCACGAGTTTCTGATGGGTAAATATTTGGAAAGCGATCATTAGAACGAATTGGAAAGTGCTAGGCCTTTCCAATTCCAATTCAATAAGTCACGACGCAGCGTCACCAGAACGGTGTGCGGAGATCATCACCATAGTAACAGAACATATTCTTGGGAGCGTCGATTAACTGAACTGGAACCACAGGTGCTTCTCTTCAGGGAAACTTTGAAATGATATTAGTGTAGTAGTTCCTGAAACAACAGAGCGGCAGGTTCAACTGGAACACAATTAAGCCGTTCAAAGTTGTGGTAATGTGTTGTTAATGAGACCCTAATCCAATCAGCTGTGGTTCTAAAGCGGGAGGAATTGCACTGCTACAACCATATGGACACCGGGCCGAACAGAACTCTTATATGCCTTGGGATAACAACACAGAATGAGAGGGATAGCGGAACATGGCAACAATCACATAGTCATGGTCCATGCTGAGGGATAACACCACAGAGTGAGAGGGAGAACAACACAAGAGAACAATCACATGGTCATGATCCATGCTGAGCGATAACACCACAGAGTGAGAGAGAGAACAACACAAGAGAACAATCGCATGGTCATGGTCCATGCTGAGGGATAACACCACTGAGTGAGACGGAGAACAACACAAGAGAACAATCGCATGGTCCATAGAAGTCGTACGGTCAAAACAATCAAACTTGTAGTATCGAGGCGTGACGTCTGAGTGATCTTAGATCAGCAGAGCGTAGGGCGTGTTCATAATGACGGTTTGGGCTGTTTATAAACAAGCAATATCATTAATGAGACTTATTGGAATCATACAGGATTTCTTTTAATGTAGTCGTTCGATTTTTTCTGCCGTCAGAGGAATGTGCACCATTTTTGGCTGCTATGATCCTGTGTTATGATCATGTCAATAACTCGTTCCCAGTCAAATCAAGCTGTGTAGATCAATTCCACGACATCCTAAGTAGTAAACACTGCAGTCATCTGTTATAAACATTGCAATCATCTGTTACAAACAACGCAGTCATCTGTTATAAACATCGCAGTCATCTGTGATAAACATCGCAGTCATCTGTTATAAACATCGCAGTCATCTATTATAAACATCGCAGTCATCTGTGATAAACATCGCAGTCATCTGTTATAAACATCGCAGTCATCTGTGATAAACATCGCAGTCATCTGTAATAAACATTGCAGTCATCTGTAATAAACATCGCATTCATCTGTTATAAACATCGCAGTCATCTGTTATAAACATCGCAGTCATCTGTGATAAACATCGCAGTCATCTGTAATAAACATCGCATTCATCTGTAATAAACATCGCAGTCATCTGTTATAAACATCGCAGTCATCTGTAATAAACATCGGAGTCATCTGTGATAAACATCGCAGTCATCTGTAATAAACATCGCAGTCGTCTATAATAAACATCGCAGTCATCTGTTATAAACATCGCAGTCATCTGTGATAAACATCGCAGTCATCTGTAATAAACATCGCAGTCATCTGTAATAAACATCGGAGTCATCTGTAATAAACGTCGCAGTCATCTGTTATAAGCATCGCAGTCATCTGTAATAAACATCGCAGTGATCAGTAATAAACATCGCATTCATCTGTAATAAACATCGCAGTCATCTGTAATAAACATCGCAGTCATCTGTACTAAACATCGGAGTCATCTGTAATAAACATCGCAGTCATCTGTTATAAACATCGCAGTCATCTGTAATAAACATCGGAGTCATCTGTGATAAACATCGCAGTCATCTGTAATAAACATCGCAGTCGTCTATAATAAACATCGCAGTCATCTGTTATAAAAATTGCAGTTATCTGTTATAAACATCGCATTCATCTGTTATAAACATCGCAGTCATCTGTTATAAACATAACAGTCATCTGTAATAAACATCGCAGTCATCTGTTATAAGCATCGCAGTCATCTGTTATAAACATCGCATTCATCTGTTATGAACATCGAAGTGATCTGTAATAAACATCGGAGTCATCTGTAATAAACATCGCAGTCATCTGTTATAAACATCGCAGTCATCTGTAATAAACATCGGAGTCAGCTGTAATAAACATCGCAGTCATCTGATATAAACATAACAGTCATCTGTAATGAACATCGCAGTCATCTGTTATAAACATCGCATTCATCTGTTATAAACATCGCAGTCATCTGTAATAAACATCGGTCATCTGTAATAAACATCGGAGTCATCTGTAATAAACATCACAGTCATCTGTAACAAACATCGGAGTCATCTGTAATAAACATCGCAGTCATCTGTAATAAACATCGCAGTCATCCGTTCGCGGATGGTCAGACATTCAATTTTTCAAGGCCTCAATAACCATCTTTCTTGCCTCGACCAAGACCCTTTGGTGGATAGATTGCCCTCGATCAGGACTAATTTCCTCACCATTGGTCTGAGTCATTTCCTCAACATTTACTCGTGGGCGTTTCTTCCCAGCCATTGCCTCTGTCAGACCAATTTCCGTCTCAACTTGTCGAGGCCATTTGTTTCCATGCACCACTGGAAGGTCAGGGATGATGATGCCCAAGCACAACGTAGATGTTACCAACTCGAAACATTTATTCTAATACTATTCATTATTTACCCACTACCAACTCACGTGGCTTCAGCTATGCACAGGACAGAAAGTAAACTCTTCAAGCTACAGTAATAGTTCAAACTCATGAATAGCCTAAACTCGATAATTTAAAACTCTATTATTTGGCATTAGGGTATTTGAGAAATGTCCATCTTCGAACGATTCACGATGTGGTTTTAGACTGAAAGATTAAACTGAGAATTATACACAACGAGTATACTGACGTCATTTATTATACGCCATGAGTATACTGACGTCAATCATTATACGTCACGAGTATACTGACGTCAATTATTATATGCCACACGTATACTGACATCGATTATTATACGCCACGAGTATACTGACGTCAATTATTATACGCCACAAGTATACTGACCTAGATTATTATACGCCATGAGAATACTGACGTCAATTATTAAACGCCACGAGTATACTGACGTCAAATTTTATTCGCCACGAGTATCCTGACGTCAATTCAGAACGCACCATTCAAAGCCTTGCTCAACAATATAAATGTTCGTACAGATGTTGCAAAACGTCCAGCCTCACATTAAATAACAGGCTTCGATAAACTTATATCAAGCGATCAACACAATGATCTTTAACGTGCACCATTGAGAGACCTCAACGTCTTCTGACGCACCGGAAAAAGACATCAACTTCCTTGAACGCGCGACGTTAAAAGGCATACACGCTCGTGGCCAAACATCCGAAAAAGGCATCAACGTCCTCCAACTCGCGTCGTTAGAAGGCGTTAGCGTTCTTTAACGAACATTGTATAAATGCATTCACGTCCTATAACGAGCAACGGTAAACGGTACGGCATCAACGTCCTTTAACACGCACCATTCAAAGACATCAATGTTCTTAACCGTGCCCAAAGTCATCAACGTTCTTTATCATGCATCGTGAATGGGCATCACGTCTTTTAGCCTGTCGGTAAAATGCATCGACGTCCATCAACAAGCACTGTCGAAAGGCATCCACGTTCTTCATCGCGCACCTTTAAAAGGTATTGACTTCATAAAACGCTCACCGCTAAAAGGCATCCACGTTCTTCATCGCGCACCTTTAAAAGGTATTGACTTCATAAAACGCTCACCGCTAAAAGGCATCCACGTTCTTCATCGCGCACCTTTAAAAGGTATTGACTTCATAAAACGCTCACCGCTAAAAGGCATCCACGTTCTTCATCGCGCACCTTTAAAAGGTATTGACTTCATAAAACGCTCACCGCTAAAAGGCATCCACGTTCTTCATCGCGCACCTTTAAAAGGTATTGACTTCATAAAACGCTCACCGCTAAAAGGCATCCACGTTCTTCATCGCGCACCTTTAAAAGGTATTGACTTCATAAAACGCTCACCGCTAAAAGGCATCCACGTTCTTCATCGCGCACCTTTAAAAGGTATTGACTTCATAAAACGCTCACCGCTAAAAGGCATCCACGTTCTTCATCGCGCACCTTTAAAAGGTATTGACTTCATAAAACGCTCACCGCTAAAAGGCATCCACGTTCTTCATCGCGCACCTTTAAAAGGTATTGACTTCATAAAACGCTCACCGCTAAAAGGCATCCACGTTCTTCATCGCGCACCTTTAAAAGGTATTGACTTCATAAAACGCTCACCGCTAAAAGGCATCGACGTTGTAATAAGCGCATCGCGTAAAAGAAATCAACGCCCCTTACTGTGAATCGTTGAAAAACATTAACGTTCTTCAACGCGCAACGCTGAAACGAATCAACGCCCATTAACGCGAATCATTAAAGGGCATTACCTTTCTTCAACGCGCACCGATGAAAGGCAGCAATGTCCGTCAACGAATACTATTGAAAAGGAATTCACGTCCTTTCAAATGCATTGTTTAAAGCTTTCAATGTCCTTTCACATGCGCTGGAAAAAGACGACCATTAACGTGCACCGTTTAATGGCATTTACGACCATTAACGTGCACCGTGTAATGGCACTTACGCCCATTACCGTGCACAGTTTTATGGCATTTACGAAGATTGACGTGCACCGTTTAGAGGAAGGTATTTACGAGCATTAATGTGCCCTGTTCAAAGGCAACAGTCCTGGCCCGTCACACCATGACTGTCCGGCGAGCATTTCAGGCCATAACTCGTCCTTCAATGGAAGCAGCCCATAAATCTGCAGTGCTTCATTGGCCTTCCGATGAAAAACGGAACCCGCGTTCGGATTGGCTTTTTTTCAACACGTCTGGCCAGTTTCCTTCCAGAGTAATGAGCTAGTGGAACGCCCGCCTTTGTCCAGGGTAATGAGCTAGGGGAGTGAGCGGCTCCATCCAGGGTAATGAGCTAGGGGAGTGAGTGGCTCCATCCAGGGTAATGAGCTAGGGGAGTGAGCGGCTCCATCCAGGGTAATGAGCTAGGGGAGTGAGCGGCTCCATCCAGGGTAATGAGCTAGAGGAGTGAGCGGCTCCATCCAGGGTAATGAGCTAGGGGAGCGAGCGCCTTCGTATAAGGTAATGAGCTAGGGAAGCGAGCGCTTTCAGCCAGAGTAATGAGCTGGGGGAACGAGCGCTTTCATCCTGGGTAATGAGCTAGGGGAGCGAGCACCTTCATCCAGGGTAAAGGGCTAGGGGAGCGAGCGCCTTCTTTAGGACCGCTAGGGTAAAGAGCTAGGGGAGCGAGCGCCTTCTTTAGGACCGTCAGGGTAATAAGCTAGGGAAGCGAGCGCCTTCTTTAGGACCACCAGGATGATGAGCTAGAGGAGAGAGCGCCTTTCCATCCAGGGTAATTGACTTGCCGAACGAGCGCCTTCTTTAGGACCGCCATGGTAATGAGCTAGGGGAGCGAGCGCCTTCTTTAGGACCGTCAGGGTAATAAGCTAGGGGAGCGAGCGCCTTCTTTAGGACCGCCAGGGTGATGAGCTAGGGGAGTGAGCGCGTTTCCATCCAGGGTAATAGACTTGCCGAGCGAGCGCCTTCTTTAGGACCGCCAGGGTAATGAGCTAGGGAAGCGAGCGCCTTTGCCTCCAGGGTAATGAACTAGGGGAGCAAGCGCCCTCTTTATGACCCCCAGGGTAATGAGCTAGGGAAGCGAGCGCCTCTTCAGGACCGCAGGACCTAGAGAAAGTCTGTTCTAATGAGACAAAACACACACCCGAGCTCCAACTGCTCATGCCATGAGTGACAGACAAGATGCACAATTTACCCATTGGCTTTTTCCTCGCTATCTTGGTATATCTGTATGGTGGGTTAACTACACAACTGTTACGGCACGAATACCATTGGATGGCCGATGGAGGTAACACACTTTTACGCGTCGAGATTTCGTTCAAAAGACGTCGATAAAAGCGGACTAGGCAGGATCCTGCCACCACTGCTCGTTAATATCAGGAACTAGCTACAGGATGAGATACGGACTGGGCAGGACGGGACAGGATCCTGCCACCACTGCTCGTTAATATCAGGAACTGGCTACAGGATGAGATGTGGACTGGGCAGGACGGGGCAGGATCCTGCCACCACTGCTCGTTAATATCAGGAACTGGCTACAGGATGAGATGTGGACTGGACAGGACGGGGCAGGATCCTGCCACCACTGCTCATTAATATCAGGAACTGGTTACAGGATGAGATACGGACGGGGCAGGATGGGGCAGGATCCTGCCACCACTGCGCGTTAATATCAGGAACTGGTTATAGGATGAGATGCGGACTGGCAGGACGGGGCAGGATTCTGCCACAACTTCTCGTTAATATCAGGAACTGGCTACAGGATGAGATGCGGACTGGGCAGGACGGGGCAGAATCCTGCCATCACTGCTTGTCAAGATCAGAAACTTGTTATAGGATGAGATGTGGACTGGGCAGGACGGGGCAGGATTCTGCCACCACTGCTAGATAATATCAGGAACTGGCTACAGGATGAGGTGCGGACTGGGCAGGATAAGACAGGATCCCGCCACCACTGCTCGTTAAGATCAGAAACTGGTTACAGGATGAGGTGCGGTTAACACGGTAAGCGTCTTGCGGAGAATGGGTGCGAACACCAAACAGCTATTTTAGAAATCGAATGCTGCGTCGGTACAGGAGATGCTTTCTATGGTTATATACGCGAAGAACGCTACCACGAGTATTATGGAATTATTTCGAATAGTTCTAAAACCAATCAACACTCAACCGTGAGAACAATATGATAATATTTGTGAACAATTTGCTTAATATTTGACCGTTCAGACGAAATTTTGCAGCCTAGAGTAACTCCGATACGAGACTAATACTTCTCAAATAGGACCAGCACACTGAACAGACTGGGATTCACACTCATCAAATAAATCTAGCAACCGTGAGTTTAGATCTACAAAGCACATTATTTTGTTTTTAACAAATTTTTCCAGCTAAGATAAACAGGGAGCCCAGCTTTTGAGCTAAAAATATTTCAGCACACGCGCACCAGCGCCACTTCACTTCAGCTCCCTGTCATCGCCGGACACCGTCATAACCAAGATTTATAGACTCAGTCTATAAATCCTAGCCAGCGCCACTTCACTTCAGCTCCCTGTCATCGCCGGACACCGTCATAACCAAGATTTATAGACTCAGT
>SDVV010037354.1:0-10848 GCA_016164225.1 Gammarus roeselii
ACCTGCCTCCACGCTACAGGAACCTGCCTCCACGCCACATTAACCTGCCTCCACGCTACAGGAACCTGCCTCCACGCCACATTAACCTGCCTCCACGCCACAGGAACCTGCCTCCACGCTACAGGAACCTGCCTCCACGCCACATTAACCTGCCTCCACGCTACAGGAACCTGCCTCCACGCCACATTAACCTGCCTCCACGCTACAGGAACCTGCCTCCACGCCACAGACGAGTTCGCTGTGACGCGAACCCTGCGCTGGTAGAATGAACTTCGTCGGGTACTCCGCCCATCAATGTAATTAATGGACTTAGCAAACATAAACACAATACCGTACTCTGTCCAACAATGTAATGAATGGACTTAGCAAACATAAACACAATACCGTACTCTGTCTAACAATGTAATAGATTGACTTTGCAAACATAAACACAAGATTGTACTCTGTCCAACAATGTAATTGATTGACTTCGCAAACATAAACACAATACCGTACTCTGTCAAACAATGTATTTGATTGACTTAGCAAACGTAAACACAATACCGTACTCTGCCAAACAATGTAATAGATGGACTTAGCAAACATAAACACAAGATTGTACTCTGTCCAATAATGGAATAGATGGACTTAACAAATATAAACACAATAGCGTTTACTGAAACTTCACGAACAAACAAGGATTTCAATAATAAGTGGAAACTCTCTATATGTAGGAGTTTTCTGGCTTCAAAAATGATGCACAATCATTTAACAAAAGTAACTACTGAACACAGGTCAGTCCAGAAGAACATTGGCATCCACTGCCACTTGCCGATGACCGTTCTACAAATGGCTCGAATTGTGCCATGTCATTGAGAGATGAGCATCCAGATAACACCAAGACACTGATAGCAAAAGAGCAACAGAGGTAAATACAGAAGCACATGTATACGTATGTGCATATGTACACATGTATTGCAAGCATATATAAGATACATAAGATACCGGTAATTGAAAGATGAAATATTACCATAGTCGAGTCCTGCTGACCAAATTACATTACACGACAACGATCGTCTTGCTGATCATAGTCGATTCCTACTGACCATATTACAGTACACGACTTCTATCGTCTTGCTGACCATAGTCGAGTCCTGCTGACCATATTACGGTACTCGACTACAATCGCCCTGCTGACCATAGTCGAGTCCTGCTGACCATATCACAGTACACTACTACAATCGTCTTGCTTACCATGGTCGAGTCTTACTGACCATATTACAGTACACTGCTACAATCGTCTTGCTGACCGTAGTCAAGCCCTGCTGACCATATTACAGTACACAACTACAATTGTCATGCTGACCATAGTCGAGTCCTGCCGACCATATTGCATTACACGCCAACAATCGTCTTGCCGACCATAGTCGAGTCCTGCTGACCATATTACAATACATAAATACAATCGTCTTGCTGACCATATTCGAGTCCTGCTGACCATATTACAGTACACGACTACAATAGTCTTGCTGACCATTGTCGAGTCCTGCTGACCATATTACAGTACACAAATACAATCGTCTTGCTGACCATAGTCGAATCATGCTGACCATATTACAGTACACGACTACAATAGTCGTGCTGACCATTGTCAGCAAGACTATTGCTGAGTCCTGCTCACCATATTACAGTCGAGTCCTGCTCACCATATTACAGTAAACGACTACTATCGTCTTGCTGACCATGGACGAGTCTTGCTGACCATATTACATTACACGACTACATTCATCTTGCTAACAATACTTCAATACTACACTGCACGACTACTATCGTCTTGCTGACCATAGCCTAGTCATGCTGATCATAATTCCTTGTTTAAAGAGCAATGTTAATTGAAGACAGTAACAATGAATGTCCATCAGACTTTTTTTACTATCTGTAAAGGAAATGAAAATATTGTGAGTATATACAGTTATCCGGAATTTCTGTATTTTGTGTGGCATTAAATACACTGACAACACCATTCGACTGAGGATGACTTTAGTTAACTCAAAATTTAGCTAAGCACTTAACATAAGTAAACGTTGGTAGCCATACATCTGGGAGAAATATAAAAACTCTCTCTACTCCGCAATAGCCTCTGATTGCCCTCATACTGGACTGTGTCCCCACTTGTAATTGCTCCTCAGCTGAATAAATAGTTGTAACAATAAACCATTTATGGTGACCATATACCCAAACCACAAATATGTCAAGTCTTTCACCTTTCTACTGGCTTTTGTTTCCAATCCTTGTCGTGCACCAATCTTTGTCGTTCCCCAATACTTGTCGTGAACCAATCCTTGTCGTACACCAATCCTTGTCGTGCATCAATCACTGTCGTGCGCCAATCCATGTCGTCCACCAATCCTTGTCGTGCACCAAGGATTGTCGTGCACCAATCCGTGTTGTGCAACAATCCATGTCGTGCACCAATCCTTGTCGTGAACCAATCTTTATCAGGCACCAATCCTTGTCGTGCACCAATCCTTGTCGTGCACCAATCCTTGTCGTGCACCAATCCTTGTCGTGCGCCAATCCTTGTCGTGCACTAATCCTTGTCGTGAACCAATCCATATTGTGCACCAAATCCTTGTGGTGCACCAATCCTTGTCGTCCACAATCCATGTCGTGCAATAATCTTTGTCGTGCACTAATCCTTGTCGTGCACCAATCCTTGTCGTGCACTAATCCTTGTCGTGAACTAATCCTTGTCGTGCACCAATATTTTTCGTGCACCAATCCATGTCGTGCACCAATCCTTGTCGTGCACCAATCCTTGTCATACAAAAATTCTGGTATCCTCACATATCAAAGCAGTCCCTGTCCCCTACTCCTCAAATTTCTCGGCTCAGAAACACTCCCGTACCGCAGCAATCTGTCCCCAGTCTGGCTTCCATCAACAAGTTACAAAAAACCTCACGCAGGCAATTTTCTCGCGTCGCAAAGCTCTTAACGAAATCGTTTTCTTCCCAAAGAAGCCGTCCGGCTGAGGGAATTGTTTTGAACGCATTACAACTCTCAACCTGTCCCCAACTTTTTCGGATGAACTACGAAGTAAAAAATGAATAAAGAAGTTTATTTTTAGATAAATCCATGATGCCGTGTATAGGATTTCGTTTGTGAGATTCAGTAGGATATGTTTAAGACAGCGCATCCATTATGAAGATATTGATACTTGTTCAAGTAGGAATCCATTGTGTTCGATATGTTCAACGGTTCAGCTAAACAAAAGTTCAATACTGCCCGCTACACTGCATGATTGCCTGCTGAGTAATACGATTGTATCTTGATGATACTGTACCGCCACATAGACCAAGCCCAAATGTTAGTGACAGGCCAGATAGCTGCCTTCGCATCCGCCGAACAACCGCTTATATTCGTCATCCGAAGTCGCAATTTGTCATCATGCTCACGTTTGCATCCTCATTCGCATATGGAGACTGCGGATGTTATGCGGATTGCAACGCACAAGTGGCGACCAACATAATGCAGCAGTACAACATGGATTATCAACAAATTGAATAGTATCCAATAATACTATTTTTGGATAAGCACAGAAAGTCAAAATACCCCAAATTTTGTAAACTTGAAGATCAAGGTAAGATCATTTTGTGTACTGTGACTTCTAGATCAATAATGGCGCCGCTGCGACAAGCAAATCGGTTTCCCTTGAGATCAGACCCAGTGCAAGGCAAGGACTTCGTTCCCCGACTAATCAAAAAGAGTGATTACAGTGAAACAAAACAGACCATCAAACGCTGCCCTTTGATGCATACACAGACACTCTGCCGCAACCCCCAAGCCAGAAGAGAGCTGATGGCAAGACGGTCCTCACACTCATCTCCTACTTTAACACACCTACACAACCTTAGCCCCTAAGCGATGAGAACCGATATAATCAGCTATAATCAGCAAGACGGTCAGCAAGACGGTCAGCAAGACGGTCAGCAAGACGGTCAGCAAGACGGTCCTCACACTCATCTCCTACTTTAACACACATACCACTCATCTCCTACTTTAACACACATACCACTCATCTCCTACTTTAACACACCTACACAACCTTAGCCCCTAAGCGCTATGAAAGATCCTCAAATAAAAATAAAGTTGTAATGTTACACCAGATTATTTTGATCAAAGGTTCATAAATATTGTATTTCATTGATACTAACTGACCAATAATTCGATATTAGTGAATTGTATTGCTCATTATTCTCGATCAACTAATAATCTTTCACAGATCGTACAGAACTTTGATGTGCAGTCGACATTTAAACAACTCGGCTAAGATGCTGAGGAACATATTTTTCCCAAACGGGCTGCGTTCGAAGGGCGTTGAGTCCAAACAATTGGACGACAGCAGACGGCGAACTCAGTAACGACGTGGTCAAAGGCCGTAGTCAAAGGACATGGTCAAAGGACGTGGTCAAAGGACGAGGTCAAAGGACGTGGTCAAAGGACGTGGTCAAAGAACGTGGTCAAAGGACGAGGTCAAAGGACGTGGTCAAAGAACGTGGTCAAAGGACGAGGTCAAAGGACGTGGTCAAAGGACGTGGTCAAAGGACGAGGTCAAAGGACATGGTCAAAGGACGTGGTCAAAGAACGTGGTCAAAGGACGAGGTCAAAGGACGTGGTCAAAGAACGTGGTCAAAGGACGAGGTCAAAAGACGTGGTCAAAGGACGTGGTCAAAGAACGTGGTCAGAGGACGAAGTTAAAGGACGTGGTCAAAGCACGTGGTCAAAGGACGAGGTCAAAGGACGTGGTCAAAAGACGTGGTCAAAGGACGAGGTCAAAGGACGTGGTCAAAAAACGTGGTCAAAGGACGAGGTCAAAGGACGTGGTCAAAAGACGTGGTCAGGGCCTGCATATACTACAGTGGTCTATATTTCTTGGTTCTGTTGTCACAATGCCTCCTGATTTGGGGGCAAACATCTTGGAATACTGCATGAAGCTATGGATTAATTTTGAGAAAATTCATACCAAGAATTGTGAAGTTGCCAGATGTAGGAATTCGATTAACGTTACAATCAAAAAGCTGAACTATTCACATGAACTCACATGCATCACATGAACTCACACGCATCCCATGAACTCACACGCATCACATGAACTCACATGCATCACATGAACTCACATGCATCACATGAACTCACATGCATCACATGAACTCACACGCATCCCATGAACTCACATTCATCACAAGAACTCACATGCATCACAAGAACTCACACGCATCACATGAACTCACATGCATCACATGAACTCACATGCATCACATGAACTCACACGCATCACATGAACTCACATGCATCACATGAACTCACATGCATCACATGAACTCACATGCATCACATGAACTCACACGCATCACATGAACTCACATGCATCGCATGTTATTGAAGAAGTTTAAATCCAGACAAAGGCCACCGTGTACAATTTCAAACTCTATTTTAAAACGCTTGCAAGAAACCTTGATGGGAGTGGAAGATAAGCTTTAAATTCACAATCAATGTCAGTTGCATTTTATTGTTCACTCTCCAAGAATTCGGATTACCGGAGGAAAATATATATTTATGCAATCATCACAATTCATTTAATTGATCAGGAAAATATTGCTCGGCCTGTGTGTCTATCAACAAAAAGGTAACTATCAAGTATTGGATCATTAAGTAATTTGCGTATGGTATTGTTCATTAATAACATATTGGAATAGTAGCCTCCGCTCAGATTTCATACTTAATATCCGCATCTGCGGATGTTAAAATGAGATATCTACATTCACATCCTCATCCTCAAATGTCCATTATTTTGCATCCAGTCTATCACTATCGCATTTACCTACGATTTTCACCGAATAACTCGTCACTGCTCAGAAGTGTGTTCACTAAATCGGCTATCCAATGGCATTTCTCCCGGAACAGTTATTCAGTTAGCACACTTTGACGCTGTGTTGAGATTGGGGAGACGATACGTTGCTATTTGCGTGCTCAGCTCTTGACCATTTGGTATCATCATAATAAACTTCCGCGCGACAAACATGGGACCAAGGCTGTAGACTTGTGACCAGGGCGGCAGACTTGTGACCGGGGCGGCAGACTTGTGACCAAGGCTGTAGACTTGTGACCAGGACGGCAGACTTGTGACCGGGGCGGCAGACTTGTGACCGGGGCGGCAGTCTTGTGACCAAGGCGGCAGACTTGTGGCCAGGGCGGCAGACTTGTGACCAGGGCGGCAGACTTGTGACCTGGGCGGCAGACTTGTGGCCAGGGCGGCAGACTTGTGACCTGGGCGGCGGACTTGTGACCAGGGCGGCAGAGTTGTGACCTGGGCAGAAGACTTGTGACCAGGATGGCAGACATGTGACCTGGGCAGCAGACTTGTGACCAGGGCGGCAGACTTGTGACTTAGGCGGCAGACTTGTGACCAGGGCGGCAGACTTGTGACCTGGGCGGCAGACTTGTGACCAGGGCGGCAGACTTGTGACCTGGGCAGAAGACTAGTGACCAGGGTGGCAGACTTGTGACACGGGCAGCAAACTTGTGACCAGGGGGGCAGACTTGTGACCTGGGCAGAAGACTTGTAAGCAGGGGGGCAGACTTGTGACCTGGGCAGCAGACTTGTGACCAGGGCGGTAGACTTGGGACCAGAGCGGCAGACTTGTGACCAGGGAAGCAGACTTGTAACCAGGGCGGTAGACTGGTGTCCGGGGTGACCGACTTGTGACCAGGGCAGCAGTCTTGAAACCAGGGCGGCAGATTTATGACAAGAGTGACAGACTTGTGACCAGGGCGACAAACTAGTGACCAGAGCGACAGACTTGTGACCAGGGCAGCAGATTTGTAACAAGGGCAAAAGACTTATGACCAGGGCAGCAGGCTTGTGACCAGGACAGCAGACTTGTAACCAGGGCAGCAGACTTGTAACCAGGGCGACATACTTGTGACTAGGGCGGCAAACTTATGACCAGGGCGGCAGACTTGTGACCAAGGCAGCAGACTTGTGACTTGAGCAGCAGACTTGTAACCAGAGCGACAGACTTGTGACCAGGGCAGCAGACTTGTAACCAGGGCGACAGACTTGTGACCAGGGCAGCTGACTTGTGATCAGAGCAGCAGACTTGTGACCAGGGCAGCAGACTTGTGACCTGGGCAGCAGACTTGTAACCAGTGAAGCAGACTTGTGACCTGAGCAGCAGTCTTGTAACCAGAGCGACAGACTTGTGACCAGGGCAGCTGACTTGTGATCAGAGCAGCAAACTTGTGACTAGGGCAGCAAATTTGTGACCAGGGCAGCAGACATGTAAACAGAGCGACAGACTTGTGACCAGGGCAGCAGACTTGTAACCAGGGCGAAAGACTTGTGACCAGTGCAGCAGATTTGTGACTAGGCTAGCAGTCATGTGACCAGGGCAGCAGACTTGTGACCAGGGCAGCAGACTTGTGACCAGGGCAGCAGACTTGTGACCAGGGCAGCAGACTTGTAACCAGGGCGACAGACTTTTGACCAGAGCAGCAGACTTGTAACCAGGGCGGCAGACTTGTGACCAGGGCTGCAGACTCGTAACCAAGGTGGCAGACTTGTGACCAGGGCGGCAGACTTGTGACAAGGGCGGCAGACTTGTGAGCAGCGCATCAGACTTATGACCAGCACGGCGCTTAAATAAATCTTTTGCTTTTCGTTGTATTGTTGTCAAATTGTTAAATTTAGTTTGCGTTTCATAAAAACTAGCTAATGTTCTATTCGGCGTATTTGTTTCATTTTGAGTTTTAAAATAATTTGGATCACACATTTAGCATTTTTTTCCTTCCAGCCCAACATTCTGGTTAATTATATATTCTTTTAAATAGTTTAAACTACTAAGGCTGTTTAAGAGAAAGCAAACTTTCGATACAAGAGATATTCCTAAATTTCTTCCTGTACGAGGAAAGTCTTTCAGAGAACTTTTGTTTGAATAATCGTTTCAGGATCGGATTAGCAGCAGAGGCCTCGGAGAACTTGAGTCGTAGGGAGTACAAGAGAGGAACCGGTTTCGGACAGCGAATAAGAGGTACAAGAGGGGAAGGGGGATAGGCGAGCGAATAGGAAGGACAAGAGGGGAAGAGGGATCCGTGACCGAATAGAAAGGACAAGAGTGGCAGAGGTATAGGAGAGCGAATAGGAAGGACAAGAGGGAAAAGGGATAAGAGAGCGAATAGGAAGGACAAGAGAGGAAGAGGGATATCAGAGCGAATAAAAAGAACAAAAGGGGAAGAGGGATAGGAGAGCGAATAGAAAGGACAAGAAGGGAAGAGGGATAGGAGAGCGAATAGGAAGGACAAGAAGGGGAGAGGGATAGGAGAGCGAATAGGAGGGACAAGATGGGAACAGGGATAGGAGAGCGAATAGGAAGGACAGAAGGGAAGAGGGACAGGAGAGCTAATAAAAAGGACCAGAGGGGAAGAGGGACAGGAGAGCTAATAAAAAGGACCAGAGGGGAAGAGGGACAGGAGAGCGAATAGGAAGGACAAGAGGGAAGAGGGATAGGAGATCGAATAGGAAGGGCAAGAGGGGAAGAGGGATATTTGAGCGAATAAAAAGGACATGAGGGAAGAGGGACAGGAGAGCGAATAGGAAGGACAAGAGGGGATGAGGGATATTAGAGCGAATAAAAAGGACAAGAGGGAAGAGGGATAGGAGAGCGAATATGGAGGACAAGAAAGGAAGAGGGATATTAGAGCGAATAGAAAACACAAGAGGGGAAGGAGAAAAGGAGAGCGAATATGAAGTACAAGAGGGGATGAGGGAAGGAGAGCGAATAGAAAGTACAAAAGGAGAAGGTGGTTTGGGGAACAAAGAGCAGTGGGAATCCCATGTTAATTGACTCTGTCTGAGAGGTTAGTGGATGGGGAGACATGGGAAACAATTGGGTTGACAGAGGACTTGTGGAGAGACTTCGAAAGATACACCAACGTTAAATGTTGAGTCGCAGAGTATCAGACTTACATGATAAACTGAAGTAGGGAGGGAAACATGAGCGTGCTACAAGATCTTTCGAAATCGTTCAATTCGGAGCAACGTCAGCTAGAAGAAGAAACCCTTACTATACGAACATCATTGATTGCCATATGGGAGTTAATATACGAACATCATTATTTGACATATGAGCGGTAATATACGAACATCATTGGCTGCCATATGGGAGTTAATATACGAACATCATTGGCTGCCATATAAGAGTTAATATACGAACATCATTGGTTGTCATATGAGAGTTAATATACGAACATCATTGGTTGCCATATGGGAGTTAATATACGAACATCATTGGTTGCCATATAAGAGTTAATATACGAACATCATTGGCTGCCATATAAGAGTTAATATACGAACATCATTGGTTGTCATATGAGAGTTAATATACGAACATCATTGGTTGCCATATGGGAGTTAATATACGAACATCATTGGTTGCCATATAAGAGTTAATATACGAACATCATTGGCTGCCATATAAGAGTTAATATACGAACATCATTGGTTGTCATATGAGAGTTAATATACGAACATCATTGGTTGCCATATGGGAGTTAATATACGAACATCATTGGTTGCCATATAAGAGTTAATATACGAACATCATTGGCTGCCATATAAGAGTTAATATACGAACATCATTGGTTGTCATATGAGAGTTAATATACGAACATCATTGGTTGCCATATGGGAGTTAATATACGAACATCATTGGTTGCCATATAAGAGTTAATATACGAACATCATTGGCTGCCATATAAGAGTTAATATACGAACATCATTGGTTGTCATATGAGAGTTAATATACGAACATCATTGGTTGCCATATGGGAGTTAATATACGAACATCATTGGTTGCCATATAAGAGTTAATATACGAACATCATTGGCTGCCATATAAGAGTTAATATACGAACATCATTGGTTGTCATATGAGAGTTAATATACGAACATCATTGGTTGCCATATAAGAGTTAATATACCAACATCATTGGTTGCCATAGAAGAGTTAATAAACGAGCATCATTGGGTGCCATGTGAGAGTTAATAAACGAACATCAATGATTGACATATAAGAGTTGATATACCAACATCATTGGTTGCCATATGAGAGTTAATAAACGAGCATCATTGGGTGCCATATGAGAGTTAATAAACGAACATCAATGATTGCCATTTGCAAGGTAATGTACGAACATCATTGATTGCCATATGAGAGTTTGATGGTACAACTTAACAAGGCCATAACCTTGAGCAAAGCAACCTTTAGGACATGGCTCATGGCAGAAGGGAGGCTATGAACCTGAGGTACTCGCTCCAGAGATCTATAAATACACACCTCTACCTGTTTCGCCTCCTCAACCTGCCCGTCCTGGCGGCTTTTCCACCTATCGACCTCCATTGGTCGGGGAGGTTGGCCCAACAATGAAAAGCAGCCTCAAGACGGTTAGAATGAAGCAGGGAATAGCACCGCCCCTTGGCCCCTCCTGAGGAGAGGGATTACTGGGGAGTGGCACCTCGCCTGGGCCCCTCCCTATGAGAGGTATTACTGGGGAGTGGCACCGCGCCTGGGCCCCTCCTGAGGAGAGGGTTTACTGGGTAGTGGCACCGTGTCCGGGCCCCTCCCGAGGAGAGGGATTACTGCGGAGTAGCACCGCGTTCGGGCCCCTCCCGAAGAGGAGGATTACTGGGGAATCGAACCGCACCCATGCCCCTCACGAGAAGAGGGATTACTGAGAAATAGCACTGCGCCCGTACTTTTTATGAAACGATCGATTACTATGGAACAATACTCCACCTGTATATATATATAA
>SDVV010037355.1:0-10848 GCA_016164225.1 Gammarus roeselii
AGCAGGCACTCAAGACCAGGTATTAAACCTTCAGTCAGAGAAGTGATGGAGCAGCGCGGCGCCCGAGCAGGCACTCAAGACCAGGTATTAAACCTTCAATCAGAGAAGTGATGGAGCAGCGCGGCGCCCGAGCAGGCACTCAAGACCAGGTATTAAACCTTCAGTCAGAGAAGTGATGGAGCAGCGCGGCGCCCGAGCAGGCACTCAAGACCAGGTATTAAACCTTCAATCAGAGAAGTGATGGAGCAGCGCGGCGCCCGAGCAGGCACTCAAGACCAGGTATTAAACCTTCAGTCAGAGAAGTGATGGAGCAGCGCGGCGCCCGAGCAGGCACTCAAGACCAGGTATTCATGAATCCCTAAGCAAGAACTGGAAGACCTCTGATATCCACGAACAATGTTTGGCCTCGTTTTTTTTGCAAATAGTAGGAAGTATTTACAACAGGTATACAATTATTGTCTCAATCTTCTAATAACAGACGTTATTTGATTGTCCGATACAGTTACGGTCTGCAAACGTCTGAGAGAAGAAGGTTCCTGCATGGTTTTCCTTAACCTATCGTTGGTTCCTTGGGAGGCCTCAATCAGATTTTGAATAGGATTTCACAAGCAATAGAAAATAGTTCAGTGAACATATTTATTTAACGCGTACAGTCACATTCACACGTCATGGGATGCCTTTTGAATCGACGGCCGTCTTTGTTTCTTGATCAATTAGACCCGGCGACATCTACGGGATCTTGGCGTGTTTGTGGCGAAGCTCTGCTAATATTAGAGGCGAGTGCACCTCGAACAGCTCAACTAGTACACTATGGAACTGTATACAGGCATCATTTGAGTTTACTGTTGATATCGTATCATTACAGTTCAAGTTCTCAACGCCTTCTTCAAATTTTGAATGTTACGGTTGGTATACCAACGACAAGTTATAACAATCGGGCTACGGTAACCGTGCCAATTAAGCTTCTTTCAGAAATAGGGTTATGGTCGGGAACATCAGAAACGGTCACGGCTGCACGAGTAATAAAATTAAAACATCATTGTGAAGTCAGCTTGAAGAGTACAGCAGTTGTACGCGTCGCTTTAGTAATCAATGGGTTCAAACTCTGAGTTAGGGAATAATCAAACTAGTCAGCAACTGCGTTCGATCTGTGATATTAAAGCAGATCAACGCTCAAATCACCCATGACCAACACCTTATCATCAACTACATCAATGCCACTGAATAATTCATTCAACTTTAGAAAAGAATCCCGATATTGCAGAAGCTCTACGCTAAACATTCCTCCTATGTTTCAACTTCATTATTCCAATAGCCTCAATTCCTGGCCTGATGAAAGAATTCATATTTAGGAACAACAGTCGGCATGTTACTTACAGATGAACAAACACCTCCCTTATTACTCAGGTTAATATTTGTATGCAGAATTTATTTGGTCCTCAAATCTTACACGGTGCAGTTGGGCGCAGTCTTCTAAGTTTCAACAGATTTATTACCTAAGGCAATCCGGAACAGTCCCACTCATGTGTAAACACACTAAGCGCTTTTGACCAAACTTTTGTCTTCGTGACCATTTACAAAATTCTTATTATTTTCAGTATTTTAACGACCTTGAGGCTAAGGTGTGGCTAGTCATGCAGTGCCTGCCTGCAGTGTGGTTAGCCATGCAGTCCCTGCCTGCAGTGTGGCTAGCCATGCAGTGCGGCTATCCATGCAGTGCCTGCTTGCAGTGTGGCTAGCCATGCAGTGCCTGCTTGCAGTGTGGCTAGCCATGCAGAGCCTGCTTGCAGTGTGGCTAGCCATGCAGTGCCTGCCCGCAGTGTGGATAGCCATGAAGTGCCTGCCTGCAGTGTGGCTAGCCATGCAGTGCGGCTAGCCATGCAGTGCCTGCCTGCAGTGCGGCTAGCCATGCAGTGCCTGCCTGCAGCGTGGCTAGCCATACAGTGCCTGCCTGCAGTGTGGCTAGCCATGCTGTGCCTGCCTGCAGTGTGGCTAGCCATGCAGTGCCCGCCCGCAGTTTGGATGGCCATGAAGTGAATGCCTGCAGTTTGGCTAGCCATGCAGTGCACGCCTGCAGTGTGGCTAGTCATGCAGTGCCCGCCTGCAGTGTGGCTAGCCATGCAGTGCCTGCCTGCAGTGTGGCTAGTCATGCAGTGCCCGCCTGCAGTGTGGCTAGCCATGCAGTGCCCGCCCGCAGTTTGGATGGCCATGAAGTGAATGCCTGCAGTGTGACTAGCCATGAAGTGAATGCCTGCAGTGTGGCTAGCCATGCAGTGCCTGCCTGCAGTGTGGCTAGCCATGCTGTGCCTGCCTGCAGTGTGGCTAGTCATGCAGTTCCTGCCCGCAGTTTGGATGACCATGAAGTGAATGCCTGCAGTGTGGCTAGCCATGCAGTGCCTGCCTGCAGTGTGGCTGGCCATGCAGTGCCTGCCCGCAGTGTGGATAGCCATGAAGTGAATGCCTGCAGTGTGACCAGCCATGCAGTGCCTGACTGCAGTGTGGCTAGCCATGCAGTGCCTGCCTGCACTGTGACTAGCCATTCAGTGCCGGCCTGCAGTGTGGCTAGCAATGCAGTGTCGGCCTGCAGTGTGGCTAGCCATGCAGTACCTGCCTGCAGTGTGGCTAGTCATGCAGTGCCTGCCTACAGTGTGGCTAGCCATGCAGTGCCTGCTTGCATTGTGGCTAGCCATGCAGTGCCTGTTTGCAGTGTTGCTAGCCATGCAGTGCCTGCCTGCAGTGCGGCTAGCCATGAAGTGCCTGCCTGTAGTGTGGCTAGCCATGCAGTGCCTGCCCGCAGTGTGGATAGCCATGAAGTGCCTGCCTGCAGTGTGGCTAGTCATGCAGTGCCTGCCTGCAGTGTGGCTAGCCATGCAGCGCTTGCCTGCAGTGTGGCTGGCCCTGCAGTGCCCGCCCACAGTGCGGCTAGCCATGCAGTGCCTGCCGCAGTGTGGATAGTCATGAAGTGCCTGCCTGCAGTGTGGCTAGTCATGCAGTGCCTGCCTGCAGTGTGGCTAGCCATGCAGTGCTTGCCTGCAGTGTGGCTGGCCATGCAGTGCCCGCCCACAGTGTGGCTAGCCATGCAGTGCCTGCCCGCAGTGTGGATAGTCATGAAGTGCCTGCCTGCAGTGTGTCTAGCCATGCAGTGCCTGCCTGCAGTGAGTATTGACGTCTTCGCCGACTCTTAGTTTTTGCGCGGTTGGTGGAGCAGTGGAGATGTTTGCTTGTGCCCCTGATGTGCATGCCACGGGCTTGGTATAGTCTTCCACGACAGCCTCTTTGTGATACTCTATTCTATTTTTGCTGGAAGTGTCCTGTTTAGTCGTGATTGGCCTCGTGTCGCCAAGCGTTCCATGCATCCTTGTTATGAAAATTCCTGTGAAATTGTAGGATTTTGATTTGATTTGAGCCTCATTTCCACCAGAGCCTCAACGTGAGTCACAATAGGCTCCCCCGTAGGGCTCGATGATCATTGATTCCAGTAGGCTCACACGCCTAAGTGTGCAAGGAAAAAACAAAACAACGCTTTTAACGTTAGAAAAAAGTGAAAGTTTTAGCAATGTCAGACGCACGCTGGTGCGCAAAAGAAAAAACACTTTCTAGAAACGGACCTCCGCCTTCAATCCTTTAGAACTTAAAGCGTGATATGTATGCACACTAGTGCGTTCAGGTAGCATCGTCGAGATTAGTACAAGGTCAGTGGCTACATGGGCAAATTCAGCTCCGACAGCAACGCAACACAATATTTACAGCTACGCGGTTTAGTTGTATAAATACAATTTATTTATTCAGGTAAGATAAAGACTCAGATGAAACAAAACGAACACTCGCCTCCAAACTCTCAGAACCTCATGAGTTATATGTCCAAACGCCAGTGCGCACAGATAGTATCGTCGAAATTGGTACAAGGTTCACGGCTACGCGGACTAAGTCAGCTCCGACAGCAACGCAAAACAATATTTACAGCTACGCGGCCTATAAGATTGTTAGTACAGCTTCTTTATTCAGGCAAGATAAAGACTCAGACAGAACGATTCCCCGCCTCCAACCACTCAGAACTCCAAGAATATCATGCACGCGCGACAGTGCGCACAGCCAGTATCGTCGAAATTGGTACAAGGTCTATGGCTTCACGGATTAGACTCCAACCGCAACGCGTCACAAGGCTTTATAGCTACGCAGTCCAGGTCAACCCCAGAAACTGCGTATGGTCCGTGCAAACGCGAGCGAGCACAGACTGAAGAAAAAATACCCATTCACAAAATCACAAACACGAACTCCCGCACAAATACTCCAGCGTTTTAATATTGTGGATAGTGAGAAAGAAAGTAAGAGCAGGTTCGTCATGGGCAGAAAAACTGCTCAGATTATTGATTTCACACTGATTGTCTAAGGGGATAGGGCGTGGGGAGGGGCATTGGTCCCTTGGGTCGCCAAAGAGCCCGATGAATCCCGGAGGGTAACCCATGTCCCCCGGGTCTTCCCGAGCTCCCAGAGCCCCCCGAGACCCCTCGCCTCAGCTCATCTCGGTTTGTCTCGAATCATACAGCGCTGGTAGGGGGAAGCAGAGGTTCCAGGATTGAGAAAGGCTTCAAAAGGGTCCCACAGTTTCACAAAAGGGTCCTATAGGGTCTCAAGGGTGTCCCAAGGGGCCCCAGAAATATCCAAGTGGATCCCCCCAAATCCACCTGGTCTCCCAAGTCCCCCGGGTTCCCGAAACCCCGGGTCCCCGAGACCCGCGGGTCCTAGAAAAACCTCCCCTCTCTGTGTCACCTTGTCTCAACCAACCTCGATAAATATAATAATAATAACAACAAATTCAAAATTTATCACCATGAAAAAAGGGCAGAGAAAAATAATAGAGCCCAAGCAAGAAAAAATAATAAAATACAAAAATAAAGTGTTAATGATCTATAAAATGAATAATCATCCATCCACCCCAAGAAGTTGTTGGAAAATTGGTCTCATTGCAGCAATTGTTACGAACGAGCGGCTACCGAGTGCAGGACAGTGTTCATTTGCTAAAATGTGTTACTTATAATTCAAAATATATAAAATGGTCGTGATAGATATTGACTGTGCCTCGCTGAGTTCAGTGGAACCACATTTGACCTGAACGAGGAAGCCATTGAGGAGTCTCTTGACAAAAATCCTCTTAAATATTTGAAAAAATTTAGACTGCCTCGTAACATTCGATGGCGTTGCCAAAAAAAAAGGGAAAAAGATCGAGTTTCAATTATCAAAATAATTGATTACTGAGCATCATAAAATTAGTTACTCAAAGAGCGTCTAGACACCTGAAACACCAGAACACCCTCATTTGATTCGATCATTGCCTATCAAGACGAGTTATCGCGTCGAGTTCCAACGGAGACTTCCCCTGCCCTTAAAGACTGGGATATGAAGAAGATGAAGAGTACATTTGACCACCTGGAATAGGAATCGGTGTCTCATGTTTTAATGATTAAGGTGAAGTCGTTGATACCTTGACCAAGCGGCAGCCAATTAATCCTAACCCACCTAACTCTAGGCAACAACAACAGCAGCAGAACGGAGACGACGGCAGCCATGGTGTTAACTAAAACAACAACAGCCTGGGTATGTTGGAGTAGAGCCCATGCAGACAGCACCAGCATCAAGCATTGGAAGAGGCAGCATCAACTCTACTCTCACACTTCCTCTCACATCAACTGCCATCTACGAAGTGTCAGTTCGAGGATGCTCTCAGATGCTTTGAAAGTCCCGTGTTCGCCCAATGAAATTAAAACTGTGGCTTGATGGCCACCATCAAGCGCATCAGGCCTGCCAAGTGTTTGCTAGTGTATACCTCAGCCAGTCCAAGGCGAGGATGTGCTTCAAACTGCATCCTCTCAAATGAACACCTGTCCTCAGCAAAACATGGTGGAATCTTCCACCAAATGCTCCCTACAGACGACGCTCGAGTCAACTAGGTAAATACTTGTGTGCTCCATGGTATGCCTAGTCTCTCATTAACTAATCCCATAAACAATCCCACGATATCGATTACAATATTCCTGAATTTAAATATGAATTTTCCAATATGGCTGAAATAAGAAATCGCATCCTAGTTTTTACGATTGACTCGTTTGCTGCAAATGAATGGACTGTTTAATTATAACTGTTTCTTAATTTGATCGATTTTCAGTCGACGTTATTGTTTTTCTCGAAACATGGCTTACAAGAGATGCTAATATTAGGTTTAGCATTGATGACTATAGCAATCTCATCCTGTACAGGAATAGGCTTGGTGGCGGAATCACAGTTTATTCAAGAAAAATCTTACGAGTAAAATTTTGTGAAAATTCAACAGCCGTCACTGATTTGTTCGAACTTTAGTATTTGTATTGAGTCTCCTAACCGTGATTTGATTGTAGTATGTTTAGACAGACCACCGCGTGGCAACATTCAAATCTTTTATTATATTTCTGTCAGTGATATATTTTTCAATTATCATGTTATTACAAATAAAATTTTGTGTGGCGGTTTCAACTTTCATTCATTCAATCCATTATAACTTTCGAAATGGATTAATTTTCCAACCAGTTGGCAGATTTTGGCTTCTTTCCTGCGATAGTCAAATCTGAAAGGCTGCCCCCCAAAAACTCATGCAACTACAAGGCTTTCTCAGCTACATCAAATTTGGTGTAATTTATCGGGTGCTGTTGATTACGGTTCGTCTGATCACTTCCCTGTTATTTTATGAATCAGTTTCAAAATACTTGCCTTGATCTCAGACTCTTTGCTGGACCATTTAAAGGTAACTGCGTAAACGATTTTGTTAAAGAGATGTCGCGTTGATGTGCTGCTGAAAGATAAGCACACCAGAACTCATGCTCACGCTACTGTTGGATAAACTCTAGGGGTTGTAGTTTGAGAGTTTTCCTCTTCAAAAAGATGGAATAATTAAGTGAACAGAAGGACCCTTGCGGTTCACTCCTGACTTGAAATATTCTACACTAAAGAAATAGTTTTATACAAACTGTTCATACAAGGTTTTGTCACCCGCAGATCATTTAATAACTATCGCAATAGGATAACGCTGGTTGTTAAAAAGTATAGACAATTGCCCTATAAAAATGAGCTTTCAAAACATGTAATACGCAAGAAAAACAAGGTCTATAAATGAAAATATTGGGTGCCGTGGAAAAATAATGTAAAATCACGCATAACGTTAATGGTAATCAACTATCTAATCAGGTCTCAACAAACCTCTTCAACTCTTCTCACACACCTTTTGCAACAGAAAAAGTGAGAAATCTATAATCGTGATCCATTTCTCCACCAGACAGTCTCCCACTAAATGATGACGTCTGCATTTTCGCCCCAACTGACGTCAATGAGAGAGATATAACGGCGATGAAATTCAACCAATGATCTTACCTAAGGATAGTCGTGTGATTTTTCCACTTCTCAGCCATATCTTCAACAGAAGTATGGATTTGGGTGTTTCTCCCAACGATCTCAAATATGCCCGTGTCATCCCTTATAAGAAGTCTGAAGAGTCCAGCAGTGCGTCCTACTATCGGTCAATTTCTACTCGGACTCTTTTCAACCCAATTTGAAAATATAATGCGCACAAAATCGAACGATTTCTTGTAATTCTACTAATGTTATGCCTAATGTGCAATTCGGTTTCCGTAAAAAGACGATTTCAATCGTAGCAATTGTCCATATAGTATCCGACCTGCTTCAATAACTCCATGATAAGATTTTCGCCGCTGGTTTATTTTTTTGCCTGCGCAAGGCATTTGAAACGGTTCATAATAATATTTGGCAAACAATGTGCAAGCACTTGCTCGCTGGTTGATAGTCGTTTGCATCTTTGGGATCAGTATGACCTCTGCAACGACAAACTATCGGAGATGTTGCCAATATAAGTTGGTGTTCCTCAAGGATCAGTCTTGGGTCCCCTTTTTATTAGTGTTTGTACAAATGGTACATCACAAATCGGACTGGAAAATGTTATATTTGCTGATGATGTGGTATATTATGCCCAATCTGACTTCTATGACCAAGCTGTTGTTCCTAATGAATCTTTTCTATAACAAAAAATCAATGAGGCTAGCATGCAACAAACTCATTGTTCATGAAAGTAGAAGTGAATTACTCCTCAACATCACTCCGAACCGCCAAATGATTTGTTTAACAGCCATGTATTAGATGGAATGTCTCATATCAAGTCTCTCTGCTTGATTCTTAGACGATTAGCTGAACTTTGAACTTCACATAGATAAGGTCCGTCAGGAGTCATGCAAGGCGTTAGGGATTATATATTTTAGATCGTCGAACTATCTCACCACTGATCCGTTATCATTACATGTAACCATCTCATTGATAATATCGAACACTGCCTGGGGAGGAGCGCCCTCCATATAAACAAATCCTGTTCGAGTTATCTTCAACAAAATTCTTCGTAAAATTTTCTGAATAATTTTTGTAACCAAATTGTAGGACTCTTGCAGCTGACGTTGTTTAAAACTTGAAAAACTTTCCCTTGACCGCCAAATGAATAGATTTCGTTGACGAGATTGACCAGACCTTGACTGGTGCAGTTATTCCTCTCACACGGTCCATTGATACGGACAAAAAATAGAAAATTGTTAAATATGATGATGTCTACCACTTCTTCGTACTCAAGTTTTTGTTTCTCCTCGCATGATCGTTATGATGTTTTCACCATGTTCTTAGAGACGTTCGTGTCTTCCAGCCAATGCAAATTACCAGTGATTTCCGATTTTCCAACTTCCCTATTCGCACCATGCACAATATATTAAATTCAAAATGTTTGCTCCGGCAGGTTATTAATATCTGGCGTAGTTTTCAGATCAATCTTCAATAGACGTTCGTTAGCAATTTTTGGAATGTCGTGACTTTTGGTGTCATATTTTACTTGAGCCACAATTTTTTTTCCAAAAAATTTGAGGTCACGAAAGATGTTAATTAGGTTTTATCTTGTTGTACTATGTGACATGTAACCAAACTGAACAATTATTTTGTTGTGAATAAAAATTATTAAATTCGAGTCATTTACACGGTGAATGAAATAAATTCAGGAATGCGTTAGTCAATTTGGCGTCACAGAATTCTAGCACAGAAGGTAGGGGCAAAATGATTTGATATATTGATTTAGAGGCTCTCCGGAATATTCATTTGGACCTACTGCACGAAGAATATAGTCGAAATTATTTTCAATATCGTGCATAGCACGATCAATGAAGTCAATATTGTTAACTTGTTCCTCCATTTTGAGTTTTGAGCTGTTGATAGAAGTCCTAGAGTTAGTTTCTTTAGTTACAAATACCTGGCAGTTAGTTTTTGTTACAATCATACATTGACACGGTTAAAATACAGTGCTGCAGTACACGCGTAAATACATAATATTTATTAACACATTGAACAATGAAAACTTTTAAAAAGAACGATGTCGCCGGGTCTAGTCGTCACAAATCGTGTTTTCGCACTGGAACTGATCCGCCTCAGCGCTGGGTCTGTCGACCTACACAAAGTATCGTCCTCAGTGATCAGCTGGGCTAGTGATGCCCGCCCAGAGAGGTTGTTGACGCCGTTTTTAGCCTCTCCCTTGTCAACTGTTGAGGTTGACCCATTTGGCCGTGGCTAACTGTCGAGCTGACATGCCTCGTGAGCCATCTGACTCACGAGGCCGTGACTCCCGAGGCCGTGATTCACGAGGCCGTGACTCACGAGGCCGTGACTCACGAGGCCGTGACTCACGACCCTGTGCTTGTCCCCTTGATGATGATCCACTTGTTTAGCATTTGCTTGTTTTTGTTGATTGTTGAAGTCCAGAAGATACTGTCTTGTGAGTCGCCACACACGAGACTAGTTTCAAAGACGTTGGTTGTTTATAACTTGACGACAGGATGAATAAATTTTGTTAGTGAAATTGACTAGATTTTGTGCTGTTAAGGTTGTTTACGATCCTTATATTCCAGTTTTTAGCTTCCTAAACTCATTCATTTGTCTTTGTCTTTTAAGGGAGGTGTTTTGACAAACATCGTTCTGAATGTTACATCGCGGTGCTGCTATGAGGGGGCTGATCGGTGACACTCACAGCAGCGACAGCGGCATCAGTCGGTGGCCGCTTGGTGACGCCAACATGACGTGTGGGTAACGTTACCGTGGCATATGACCGCGACGCACAGGTAAACATATCACCGCTACACAATAACATTGTTCCCAACTGCAACTGGTTCACGTCAACACGGTGTTCTGTCAATGCAAGCAATTTCACGCTAAATGAAACGATCAGACTCATCCAAATGCCAACTCCATATAGTCGTTCGCATTACATTAAATAGCATCTCCCTCCAAAATGAAACACAATCTTCATCACAGAACTAGGAACTATATAAAAGTAATTCAATTCAATTTCAAAAGGCCACCGCTCTCTTTCTGACTCGCACTGACGCCCCACACCCACCCTCGGCGCCTGGCAATCGCGAGGTGGTAATTCATTCGGGATTAACTTTACGAATGATTGCCAATTGAGGAAGGCGGTACCTTGGGTAGGCAGGAACTCGAGGGTGCCGGGAGGTGCTAACCATGAGACGGGGGGAGGGAAGACATGACGGTACCTTGGGTTAGCAGGAGCTTGAGAGGCACGGGAGGCGTTAACCATGAGACGGGGGGGAGGGAAGACATGACGGTACATTGGGTCGGCAGGAGCTTGAGGGGCACGGGAGGCGTTAACCATGAGACGGGGGGGAGGGAAGACATGCCGGTACCTTGGGTAGGCAGGAACTTGAGGGGCCCGGGAAGCGCTAACCATGAGACGGGGGGGGGGAGAGAAGACATGACGGTACCTTGGGT
>SDVV010037356.1:0-10848 GCA_016164225.1 Gammarus roeselii
TACACTGGTAATAGGAGTAGTGTGGTAGGTATGTTTTATAACTCGATTTGCAGCCTTAGTGTGAGATCGGCCCTGCTTGGTACCAGCCTGATATTGAATTTGGGCAACGTTTTGTGTTTTCTATCTTTTCTTTTCATTTGTATATAATATATATATATATACATAAGAATAGCATGGCTTATTAGTCTGGTGGTTGGTGAGTTAATGTTTGTATTTTGGATTGATGCAGCAGCTGCGTTACGATAATCTGTATACTCCATAACGCATTATCCAGTTTTGAACAAGATATATCGGTGTTACCATGTTCCAAATGTTTCGTTATCAAGCGTATGTAGACTATCCGGGAAGTCTTATCTCGATTTTTTGTAGAGAGAGTATCGGTTGGATACCCAATTGCGAGAGTATCTGAACGATATGGGTTTATTATAAGTTATTATATTGTGTTATATATGTAGAGTTTGTACTGTTTTCGGAATTTTGAATAATTATCTCATACAGTTTCGGGAATTTTATGATATTTTAGGTTTGCATCCTTCATGTAGCACAATATTTCCGGCTTAATTGGTCGGGTTTTACGTCATTTCGGTAGTTTCGTGTGGATATGACATTCAGTTACAATTAAGCCGGGGTTACTTTAGTTAAAGAAGATGTAATTTAACCCTGTTTTGGACTGAGTTGGAGAATTAATTTCATCTGATTTGTATATACCTTAGCGTATTCATGTAGAAGTATTCCACACCATTTGCTATATGTTTCTGCGAATGTTGCTCGCCTGTCCTGGCAACTTATTCACGTTAGTTGTTTGGTTCGTTACACGCTATTTTTCTCGTTCGTCACGGTTTGTAATATATGTTTTGGGTATGGTGGTGAATTGATCTTCTTGCTTTGTTATTATAACTCGAGAGTTTTAGTATGTGTCTTTCAGTTTTGTAAATTCTCTGAACAGTTTCAATCTTCGATGCAAGGTATTGGGTTGTTTAAACAATTATAGGAATAATAGGATACATTACGTTTGTATCTGCAATGTAGTACATTATTTCAGGTATAATTTAGTTAGATGTTGTATATTTTTAGTGTTTTATATGTCTTCTTACATCCTGGTACAGTGTTTGACGTAGATATTATTGATATAGAAGATTCCATTTGTCACAAACTTGGTCTTGCTGTTCCTTTATTGTATATTTAGTGTAAGAACATACTTTAATGTTTCGAAGGAGTTATAGAGTCCCTTAGGCAAAAGCTCGCTGCGTTTACGTTTATTTGTATAAGTAGACCGTTGTACTATGATGGATACCCTGGTGTACTACAATTTTTAATGTGAATTAGAGCAGAGTAGAGAATTACGTAGTTATTTAATTATTGTTGTATGATTTTTTCCACGATAATCATAGGAATGTATATTTAAGGTGTGAAATCCATATACAACTGTGTGGAATTTCGTCAGCGAACCCTAGCAAGTGTGTAGTTTAACGTTTTAGAAGACGATTTACTGGATGGATGGGTCCTGGTGTAAAGGCGGCTTACACTCTTTGGTGGTCATTTGGAGTTCGTCCAAGTTCAACGTGAATTTGTAAGATTATGTGGAGGTCGGTCTTAACTTCCACGGCTTTGTTAGAGAGGTTATCCGACAAGCTGCTGATCTTTGTAGTGATTCAATAAGGTCGTCATTGAACAAAAGCCCAGATTTTTAAGGCCATACTCTTTGAGACTCATGTCAGGCCCATTCTTGACTACTGTACCTGTGTATAGATTCTTCGTTATGTGCAGGATGTGGCTTTGCTCGACGTTGTTCAGAGATGATGGACTAAACAGATGCGTGGTATGTCTGAGGTTTTGTACCATGACTGCGAGTTACCTCTAAATTTGTTATATATCAGTGGGTGATTGCTGAGATGTGACCTAGTAAAGCATTGGAGAGCTCGTTGTTATGACACAGTGGGCTTGGATTTTTTCCTACTAGAGGCTTAGCATCAGTTAGGTCTAAAAATTTGTTATAGATATGAACGGATACCGTAGTATTATTATTTTATTACGCATGAACTCAGTGTTAAATGTCAGATATTTTCGGTATGACTGTTATGCTGTTATGTTATTAGTATACAATCTTAGTCATGAACCAGATCACGTGGGATATTGGCTTAGGATTTATCATCTGGGTGTTGAAGGATACACCATATATAATAGCTATTCATTGTCGCTTAGGGTAGAGTAGAGAATCCTAATTAGCCATTTTATAACTTGTTGTTGTATGTTTTGATTGGTTATCATATAAATATAACCGTATTTGATAGAAATTTGCCTAATTTCATGGAATGTTGGGCATAAAATACGCTCAATTGGAAGTAATGATCCAAAATATTGATATCTTTACCTCTCGACATTGGATTTTGGTCCGGTTCCATGTCATCTTGGAGAACTAAGTGACCGGATTTGCGTACAGTGTTAGTGTTAAAAAAATTCATTAATTTAATGTACATCTCGATTATGTTATCCGCTCGCTTGTCTTTACTAGATGCTTATTCTCGCACGTCTAACTTTGAAAAATGTTTTGCTCCGTTTGCAGTTTGTACACTTAGAAGTTATTGATTAATTCAGGCTTTGTTATGAGATCGCGTTCCAATTCAGAATATCTGACTTATTCGAGCATTCACCAGATTTACTGTAGCATTTTTCACTAAAGGCTTGTGATGATGCCCGTAAACTTAACCATCCTAACCTATCCTAACCTAATCTAACCAAAGATTTTTTTCCCCGTCTTCATACTTATGTCATGCATTTCTTCAGTGATTTAAGCTTTATTCATATCATATCTATCCACTTGACTCTACAGTTTTTACCAATCCTTACCAGTTCTCGAAATGGATATGATCCAAGTGGAAAATCAGGTAGTGGAAAAACAAATTGTACCTATGAACAAAAGAAAATCTAGATCGTGTGCAAAAATTTCTCAACGATGAAGATCGGAATGACTTTGAATTGGAGAAGCTTCGAATAATTAAGGTTCAAGAAGAAGAAGCAAAATATTTGTGGACTTACGGGGACGGATCAGCCTTCGGTATTTGCATCAAAGATATGATGGAGTATATGAAGGATTTTGAGAGAAAACTGAAATATGGTGATAACGGGTAGGGTTGGATGTACAAACCATGCTGTTTCAAATCAAAAAACGAGGAAAATGTCATTGATGATGCCAGCAAGGTCTGTAAATAATGTCAATAAAACTAATAATAAACAACGGAAATCATTTATCAAATGTTTATATTATCCAAAACTCAAAGGTTAAGCAATGAATTGCAATAAAATACATAAAGTCAGTTAGTCGGAGGTACCATCGAATTGTCGAAATCATCAGAAGAATATGTTTCACGGTATGAAACGAAGCCATAAACCTATCTCGGGGTAAATGATCTAGATGTGATACAGATTGGTAGGATATAAATCAGAGTCGGATCAGATTTTGCTCAGTCGTCGTGGTGATCCTGATCCGGAAGAATGGGGTATAGCTTGATTTGGCGTTATTACAATATTAATGGAGAAATGGGGGTATGCCATATTTGCAGAGAAGACATAAAATAATCTAAATATGGGAACAACAGTAATTTGTGGTGGCATCTGAAACGTCATCCTTTAGAATATTTAAATATAGGAAGGAAAAAGTAAATATAGGGTGTAAATCATCAATGGATGTAGAGCCAAGTGGAGTTATTGAAGTAGAATAAGATACCACAGTGTGAGACCATGTATCCGATTGTATGAAGCTGGTGACGACTATGAATTACTTATAACATTCAATCCATCCAAGTCTGAAAATGGGACCTCTCTCCTAACTAGTATGGGTCGAGAGTGACAACGAAATGAATAAAATGTATGTTAAAGTGATATTTAGAGTCTTCTGGGGGGCTTCACATGTGTATTTCAATGACTGAATACCGTACATAGGGTTAGGTTTTGATGAGTGTGAATAACATAAGTGGAAGTGATGTAAATTTGTGTGAAAAGATCAAGAATCATATGAAAATAGCTAAAACAATCAAACAAACAATGTTTTTACTTATGAAAAATGGAGGAAATTTGCTAGATTAAAATTGAAAGTGTGTATCAAAACTGCAAAGGCTTGATCAAAATGTAGAGTCAAATGGAGATATTTGTTATGCATTAATCTTAAAACACTGAAAAAAATCATTCGTGAGCAGGAAATCTCGATCGATAATACATAATTCTTGGTTAGAATAGGTTAGGCTAGGTTAGGATGAATAGTTCTTTTAACCTAACATGATGTGAAGCTGATCCACATTAAATATCTTGTAACAAAAGCAAGGGCCTTTGTTCTAATGAAAAAAACAGATCAGAGGTCTAATGCTACAGATGTTAACCGACCCTGTACATGCACACAAATGTGGAGATACGCCTACATTGTACTGGCATATGCGGCGGCATCAACCATGTATACCCCTACTTTGTACCGGCATATGCTGGTATATTTGCCGGCATCAACCCTGTATAAATGTTCACAAGTGTTTACAAGTGTAAGAAGACAACAACAGGCCTATTAGCCTAAGCTTGGTTGCCTTATGATAGCAAGAGGATTCGTTCTGGAGTAAAACGTCTAGGAGGCCTATTGGCTCAAAATAGGTTGCCTTTTGACAGCAAGAGGAGTAGTTCTGAAGTAGAACGTCTAAGAGAGATCCGTGTGCCATTTCGGTTTCTTTTTATAACAACGGTAAAAAGAACGGCTCAGCCATTTATCGGTGATTTACGTGAAGAAATTGCGCGTGATGTCGAGTGAGAAACGTTTCCCAACGATTTTGTATCCGTTGTTCCTAGTCACTCCGTTTGTATCTAGAGTGAAAAGGCTCGCTGGGTCGACGTTTTCCTTACCCTTCATAATCTTCCAAACTTCGATCATGTCACTTCTGACTCGACGTTTCCCTGGCGAATAAAGATTGAGTTCAAGTGGCCTGTCTTCGTGCAATTTATTCCGCAGCGAAGGGATGAGTTTGGTGGCTCTACGTTGAGCCTTCTTAAGTTTAATGACGTCTTTTCTAAAGAATGGAGACCAGAATTGAACGGCACACTCGAGATGCGGTCTAACAAATGCATTAAATAACTTGAGCATACTGTGTTGGTTTTTGTACGAGATAGTGCGGGATATCATGCTTAGCATTTTGTTGCCTTTCTTGTCAGCATCGTTACATTGCTTGCTGCATTTTAATTCATTACTAATTGTGACACCTAAATCTCTCTCTTCGGTGACGGGAATGAGTTTCTTTCAAGACATTGAATATCCGTGTTTGAGGTTATGAGGACCTATGTGCATAACTTTGCATTTGTCTACATTGAATTTCATTTGCCACTTTTCTGACCAATCAACAATTTTGTTCAAGTCTAGTTGGATCTGCTGACACTCTAGTTCAGTTTTCCCTTTTCCTCCGATCTTAATATCGTCTGCAAACTTGCCAATATTTGAGAGTACGTTGCTATCGAAATCGTTAATGAATACTATAAAGATAGCTGGCTCTAACACGGCTCCTTGAGGCACGCCGCTTGTAACATCACCCCAGGGGGAGGAAGCTCCGTTAAGTACAACTCGCTGCCGTCTGTCCGTAAGCCAGCATTTTATCCAGTTGTTAAGCTCGCTTCGAATACCGATGCTGTGCAATTTACTAATTAGGCGCTTGTGGGGGAATTTACCAAGGCCTTTTGAAAGTCAAGGTAAATGATATCGATTGGAGATTTTGTGTCGTGGATTTCGATTATATTTCTGAAAAAGAGTAGCAGATTCGTGAGACAGCAACGGTTTTGTCTAAAGCCATGCTGGGAGTTGCCAATCAATTAGTTTAATTCTAAGATTTCTGTAATTTCATCCGTTATCAAACTTTCCATCAACTTGCCAATGACAGAGGTGAGACTGATTTGACGGTAGTTGCCGGAACACTTTTTGTCACATTTTTTTTAATTGGGGTAACATTGGCCTCTTTCCATTTAGAGGGACATGTGCCAGTTGTGAGAAATTGGGTGAAAATGTTTGATAAAAGTTCGGCGATTTTGGTTCTAGTCTCTTTTAGGATCCTGGGATGAATTTGGTCTGGACCTGGAGTTTTGATGACTTTCAATTTATTTATGTATAAAAAGTACACTGTGGTGAGAGCTTCAATTCGTTTTGCCGCTTTGATATCCTCAGGATTAGGAACATCCTGATTTTCTAACGCAAATACAAAACAAAAGTATTCATTAAGTAGAACACCCATTTTGGTGTCACACGTTTCTAGCTTACCAACATCGTTCTCGAGAGAACCTATTACAGATTTTTTTTTTTGCTCGAAATATAACTAAAAAATTGTTTAGGATTAGTTTTGGCATTGGCAGCAATTCCATTTTCATATTCTTTCTTCTTACGTTTCAGGACCCTCTTTAGATCTCGTGTGCTAATTTTGTATTCATTTTTGCTACGTCGTCATGTGGATGTCTCTGCTTTATCGAATGCTTGCTTTCTTTCGTGAATGAAGGCGCTGCAATTCTCCTTTCCAGTACTCGGGCTGATAGGCTGCTGTTCGCCTGTTTTTGCGCGGGATATGCTCATGTTCGATATTTCTAAGTGCAGTCAAGAAAGAAATAAGCGATTGATTGACAACTTGTCCGAGGGTTTTATTTGCTGACGCCATTGACTCTCTTAAGCCATCAAAATTAGCTAATCTGAAGTTAGGGACTTATTCGCAGTTTGTTGATGTTTTCAACTCAAGCTCTATCAAAATACGGATACAGTTGTGGTCACTAGTTCCGAGTGGTTCACCTACTTCGGCGTTCGTGAAATGAGAGTCGCTTGCACTAAATAGGAGATCAAGAATGCTGCTACCTCTTGTAGGTGTCTTCACCATTTGGGTCATGAACTTATCGTCTGCAAAATCAATCAGACATTGACCTGTGGCAGTGCATTCGTCTGTTCCCCAATCAATGTCGGGGATATTGATATCGCCAAGCACAATACTGTGTTGTGTTGTGACAACATCGACCAGGGTGTTATGAAGATCGATATCATTTGCAGCCTTGCTTTTAGGGGGGCGATAGACGAGAGTGATTTGACAATTTATATTTTTACCGACTACTTGGATTGATACTATGTCGTACCTGTTGTTTGGAATAGTGACTTCTAATATTTGCAGAGTGTTTTTCATGAGAAACAGCACTCCTCCGCCCTTTCGGCCTTGTCTATCTTTGTGAAATAGTGAAATAATGACGGGTGCTCAATTTCATTCACGATTCCGTGATTGCTATTATATCGATACTTTCATTCCTTTCAGGGATACCTAATTCATCGATTTTGTCTCGGAGACTTCTAGCGTTCACGTAGTAACATTTGAGAGTACAGTCAGTCACATTGACTTGATTTGCTTGACTTATTTTGCTTATACTCTGAGGTCTTGTGTTGGAGCCAAGACTTTCATTTTCGTTTACACGGGTTATACCAGCGGAGCTGCAACTACTGCTGCCTCTAACTCGGACTGAATTGATATCAGGAACTTTTTTGCTAGGACTTGTGGTGGTGTTTTGATGGGCACTCGTATTTGTTGTGTTTCTCGTGTTGATTCGGGCGGAGGTCGCTGTGTCGTATCGTGGGGCACTGCTGGCTGAGTTGTTGGTATGACATCGTTTAAATTTTTTGACTTATTTTCGTTGACAAATCCAGCGCCGATGTTTTAAAGAATGTTTTCGATGGTATCCATACGTGTTGATGCGAGCCATGTTAGTGATTCTATTAAAGTTATAGTACTTTGGTTCGATCATCGTAACCCAATGATTCGAGAAAGAGATGATTTTCTGGGCTTTGCAGAAAGCTCCTAATCGTTTGTTAAGTAAAATCATCTTGCGTAACTTGTTTCTTCTTTGGTTCGGATGAGGCAGGATGCCAGTGACATGGAGGTTCGCGTGTGGAAGTTTGATGTTGTTTAGTATGGCTTCATACCTTTTCCATGTAAATTCCGTTTGCGACACGTCTTTAGCTCCAACTTGAACTAGAATTCGCTTAGATGAATTTATCCTTTCCTTTGCGATTATGCCTTCGACCTCATAAATTTTCAAATCAGTTTTGCTGAGTATTTTCAGTTGAATTCTTTGTGAATTATTTTCTCTCCCCTTGCACATTTTACAGATCGTTACATCTATTTAAGTACACACACCTTTGGATGGGATTAACACATGATTGTTCTTTTAATTTTATGGACTAGGCCTATTTAACACATCACTGTGACACACAACGGGAACTTACTTGGGTTTCGGCGGGAGTCCCATAGAGTAGGAAGCGAATATACAGTCTCGTCTCTAACACGGTCATGGTAGTTCTACAAAACCTATATTGTAATGAAACTGTGTATGTATCTAACTGGCAGGGTTAGTTCTTTCTAACTGCTACAATGAAACTCTAACATTATTTCTAGTCACTAGTCAAGTCACGATATGAGGTATCCATTTTCTAATTTTGAGGTCCTGGGACTCCAAAGGTTACGCGCGACACTACCGATGATGATTCGATCTACACAGACTGGGCCCGGAAGCAAGCGGTTGGAACCTCCACAACCCCTGCGGACCTAGCGTCAAAAATGCGCCTTTCGGAACTCCAGGAGATCCAAGCAGAACTAACGGTTTACTTCATCTCAAAGAAAACTATCACTTAGGTTTATCTACCATAATTAAACATTACCATACCATAGAAATGGCTTATTTCAATGTTATATTTGCCTTTGAATGACTTACTCCCACATCAGGAGAGTACCTTTGTTTAAACTGCTCTATAACGACAAGGGAAATTCATCTGGAAGCAGCGACAGTGGAAATTTCCACGGCAAATTGGTAAGAGGAGGAGAGAGGGCGGTAGACGCCGCTCTCGCGTCCTCATCTCAATTCCAGAAACGCTCACTCACGCTGAAACAAGATGGTTCACGAAATATACATACACTAACTTCTTCTCCGTGCAAGGCATGAGGGGTATATCCTCCACACACTCCCGCCAGAGAGAAAAGCGCATTGTCACCTATTGTAGTTGAGTGACAATTCGCTTTTTTGCTACTAGAGCTGCTGCTCTTTTGGGTCTGGCAGCGCCTGGCTCACGTACAGCTGTTGTGTTTAAGCTGTCTCCGTTGTCACGGATGACCCGGCGAATTTTGTCCCATTGCCGGTCGCTTGCATCGGGCAGGGGTGCCTGGTTTGGTTCCGGCAACTCGAGAGAAACATCCGAAGATTCCCTCGCTTGTACTTCTAATGGATAGAGTAATACTACCGGTCGACTAACGGTCCCACCGCATGTTTTTAATTTCACGCTTCGTACGCGACCATCCTTTTTTTTGAAGGTCAATGACCCGGCCGAGGCTCTATAGTAGCCTGGGACCCTCGTCGTGGATCTGAACTATATCACCCACTTTGGGTGCGATGATCTCTCTGGCTTCTACAACGTTGTGCCGTAAAATGGTCAGTTACTCTTTTCTGAACTTAGTTTGGAACCGGTGCAAAATCCTTTGAATGTTTTTCTGGCGGCGCGTGAGGAGTTCTGTTGTGAACATGGAGGGATCATATTCTTCCTCCGGATCAGGCGTTGCGACAGGTATGCTATCTAGACGATATCCGAGAATCAGCTGGAATGGCGCCAGAGGTTCATAGTCATCAACCGAGTCTGAAATAGATGTTAGCGGACGGTCAATGAGGTCCGCTTCTATCTCACAAAGTACAATGTGCAGTTCGTCTTCTGTCATCATAGCTCTGTGTAACGTTTTCTGGAGACACAGTTTGACCATCTTCACTATCCTCTCAGAGAAGCCTCCGAACCAAGGGGCCAGACTGGGGTGGAAATGCCATTTGCATTTATTTTGATTCAGGGTATTCCGTACAATGTGATGTTCCTCCCAAGATTTTAGAATCTTGGCGGAACTCAGAAAGTTTAATCCGTTATCACTGATCAACATTTGAGGATAGGAACGACGAGCGGAAAATCTTTGTAGGTTCTGAGGAATACTTCTGCGGACAGGCCCTTGGCCACTTCCAGGTGAACCGCTCGAGTGGATGCACAGGTGTACAAGGCGATGTACCTCTTGTCAATTTGAGTCCCCTTCTTAACATAAAGGGGACCGGCATAATCTACACCAGTTGCCGCGAAAGGAAGTGACTGAGTAACTCTATAACTTGGTAGAGGAGGAGTTGGTAGTCCAAGGAAATGCGTCTCACGTTCCCGTCTACATTGCATACACTTCCTAATTATGTTTTTGACTCGCTGTCGGGCTCTCGGAATGTACCACCTTTGACGTATGCTGGCCAAGACGTGGTTTATTCCCATGTGGTGTCTTGTTTTGCGACATTCGTCGATAATCATATCGGTAATCCGATGCTTGGCAGGTTGTAGGACTGGATATTTTACAGATTCCTCCACCTCAGCTTCGATGAGTCTACTTATACAACTAATTTGTCACCTCTGAGCGTCAGGTTGAGTTGCTTCATCAATGGAGTGGAGCGCCTGGAACTAGGATTGTGAATGAAATTTATCTCATTCGCAAATACTTCTTGCTGAAGTGCTTTGACTGCCCAGCTTTCAGACCATTCCCTCTCCTTGAAAAACAGACCCATTGGTTGTCTCATACCATTGTTCAACAATTTACCATTAGGATTACCATTTGACTTACCATTTACCATACCCTTTGACTTACCATTTGAATTACCCTTTGACTTACCATTTGAATTACCATCTGACTTATCGTTTACCTCAACCTTTAGGCACTCAATGAATTTCTTCACCCACTCCAGAGTGTTGATCAACTTCTTGAAGGTGCAACATTTGTTTGCAACTGCAAGTAGGAAAGGCTCGGGGGG